>JAGDQP010014632.1:20674-44689 GCA_022664845.1 Lepisma saccharinum | reverse complement strand
AAAAAACATTTTTTTGTACTTTCAAAAATTCATAAAATATCAAGGAAGCATATATCAGCCTTCAAATACTGTATACTTTCAATATACTTTGGTATGTAATAGTGTGCAAGAAATCAACTTTAATACTCAATCCTTTCCTAGCGAAAAGCGCCCTGAAAACCGAAATTATTTCTATTTCGACAACCAAATTCTGATATAATTTTGTTCAGTTTGATTACGTTTTAGGCTTTTAATTCAAAAGACTAAAATTGTCAAGCAGGTGTTATTGGAAAGATTTTATTTGTTTGAATATCCTATGGAAATCTAGCCCGCAGGTACTACATTTTCCGTAAACGTCTGCTAACACAAATTTTGGTATGCACCGCAATACTAAATGGTGGCTATTGATAAATCAATTGGTTGACAAATAACAAAATATCCGTTTTGAACTATTCTTATATAAGAAATATACGTACTTAAAAAAAATTAAGGGATCAAGCAGCCACGCTGGGCGGTTTCAGATACACTATGCACTAAACCTTGCTTGACTAGTTTGGATAATCACGAAGTATGATGCCCTTTGGTATTTGTCAAGGTGCCCCCTAAGTAAATATGAGACTCCCCGTGACAATTTGTCTGGCTAAAACCGCTGCATTACAGGAAAACAATTGTTGTTTTCTTATACTTCTGAGACTCAGGGCAATCCATATTCTTATTTTGTTGTGAAATTTAGGCAAATTGAAATTTATTTGATTTATGTTTTTGGAATTTACCTGTCTTTCATTTCTCTTTCGATGATTTAGAGAAAACTAAATTGTCTGATTTCTCTTTACAAGATTTAGGATACTCCATATTGGATTGGTTTTCCTTCCAGGGGAATGGATATGGATTTGATATCTCTTTATGGGATTTAGGATTATCCAGAATCGTTTGATATCTTAGTTTGGGCGTTAGGAAACTTCAAATCGGTTTGAATTTTCTTTCTTATAATAGGATAACCTACATAGGGTTCATTTCCTTTTGAGGGATTTGGTTTAGTAAAGATTAAGTTTATTTTTGTTTTTAAAATTTATGGTAAAGGGAATCCATCCACATCGGATTGTTTTAAGCTAAAGTGAGAGGACAAAGTTCAGGGACTTAAGGAATCCATCACGTGAATGTTCAACAAACTCAATAAGATCTAATCAATGTTATTGATCTATTACAGTCCAGACAAGAGTCCCTACCCAATTAATATTACAATGCATAGTAATGTTACCCAATTAATGCTACCAACATTTATTTTCTACAGCGGTTAGTTTCAATTAAGCGTTTATAGGTCCTATATATAGTTGCAATAAGAAAGGTAACTTTCTAACTCATTTAGAATATTTTTTTTATTTTTATTTCGTTCCCAGTAAGCTTATTTTGTTTGTAACATACACAAATCTAATGTGCCTCAAATTTATCACAGTTTTCGGTGACCACAAATACATTGGGACAAGGAGGGAAGGTTTAGGCACAGCAATAAATCACGAGACCGTATCCGTGATCCACATACGTTAATCGTGCAGAGTGATTTTAAAAAAAATACAAGTGGTGTTCAACAGAGACAAGCCTCGTGATCTTGACAAGAACACGAACAAATCAGAAACATTGATTTATCAAACTTGATAACAACGATGACAAGCATTGAACGCTACCCATCAATCATCAATGCACGTGGTCTATACATGGAAACACAGACACAAACAGATACACTCCACTTTAAATATTGAGGGAAATTTAGAAGGTATATTTCTATGCTTGCTCAACCTGTGCTAGAATACTAAATTTAATTCCTTTCAATTCATCTGCCTCTAACTGCCTCTATCTTGTTAATTCTTCGCATATGAACAATACGCGTCTCCTAATTGTTACATTCTTTAAAATGAAAATCAAGTTAACTTACTTGATTTCCAATCAAGACAACAAGCGACTATGCTGACACGAGGTTAGTTGTGCCAGCTCTTGAATTCCGAAACACGTACACATTCAAACCATGTTAAAGGTCTTACGAAATGTGTAGAAATAACAACAAACGTGTTCTATCTTGTTGACTAAAAATTCCTCTTTAAATACAGAATAGACAAAAGAATCGAGAGGAAGTAAAATGAGGGATGTGGGGGCAAAACTTAATAAACCACAAAACCATCATTTCGAGAAAGAGAGGCTTAAAATAGTAACTCTTCTGTAAAATCTAAATCTACTTCTTATGGGTAGTAATACATATTAAAACAACATCGATTACTCATTATTTAATAAAAAAAATCTAAGATCATATAACTCACACCAGTCATATACCAGGGTGAGTCATATGTTCGTAGCGTTGGGTGGCCCCGCCCACTCGATGCCGGAAAACCATGTGCAACGTGTAGAACAGGTAAAGGTTGTGGTGGCAGAAAGAATGTCACGTGTCTGTCTGATCACAGCGCTAACGGTGTGTGGGAGGAACTACGCGTTGAATACACACTTGGCAGGACAATGGCTTTTGCGCCATTACTGGAAAAAGGAGTTGAATGCAGCAGTAGCAACCAAGGAAATTTGTGCCGTAGAAGGTGAAGGTACTGCCCTCCCGTCCACAGCTAGAAAGTGGTTTCAACGTTTTCGGTCTGGTGACACCAGTCTCGATGACAAGCCCAAGAGTAGACGCCCTGTGACGACGGATATCGATGCCCTCCTGAACACTGTTGAAGGAAACCCAGGAACCAGTACCCGTCAGCTGGCAGATGAGGTCCAGACATCACAAACCAGTGTCGTTCGTCATCTGCATCAACTTGGGTTTCGCTCCAGGCAACCGAGAATGGTTTCCCATTATTTGACTTCCGCTCAAGCTCAACAACGTGTGACCCTGTGTGAAGAACTGCTTCGAAACCCAACTGACGACAGGTTTTGGCGGCGGATCATCACGAATGATGAAAAGTGGATCTTTCTTCGTTATCCTAACACCGAGAAACAATGGCTTCGACCAGGTACCGAGGCGCAACCAGTGGTTCAAAGAGGGCGGTTTGAAGAGAAGATAATGCTGTGTGTGGTGGAATTTCGAAGGTCCGGTTCACTGGGAACTCGTTCCTCATGGTCGTTCCGTAGATAGAACATTGTATGCTGAACAGCTGCAACGGGTATACGACATTGTGCGCCGTCGTTATCCAGCACTGGTGATCCGAAAGCGACTGCTCCTCCAATTTGACAACGTTTCATGCCACAGGTCAAGAAGAGTCCGCCAGCACATTGCGGACATGGATGGCGTGGACATTTTACCACACACACCCTACAGTCCCGACCTTGCGCCATCTGATTTTCATTTTATTCGTTCCATGGCACACTTCCTGCGGGGCAGACAATTCCATTCCGTGGATGATGTGACAACTGGAATTACTGAGTTCTTTGCTTCAAAGCCTGCAACCTGGTATCGTCAGTTGTTTGTGTCACTGGTGGAACGTTGGAGAAGGACCATACAGTGTGATGGGATGTACTTCGCCGAATATTCTTCTGTGGTACAGGGGGAGGCGGGTGCTGCACATTATCCACGAAAACGCTACGAACATATAATATATTTTGAATTAATGTAGGTTATGAAGCTTTTCCATCCGGTTGCAGTAAGTAATCAAACCATTGAAATATTTTTTTAAAAAAATGAATGAAAATAGTTTTGTGAGATTCCGATGCTGCATTTTTAATTACAATTCACAATGGCACGAAACTTTTGGTAAACTTTATTTTTATATGGGCCAGTCTAGTAACTTTGGACTTCGGCCCATCACGATTAACCTTTATCTATTAAAATCCACACCCATGCCCATGCCGGGACTCGAACCCGGGACTTTGAGTCGATGGCCAACCGTCACAGACTGCTCGGTTACCCGGGTAGCGCAATGGCACGAATATGAACATAGTTTCCTACGTACTTTCCTAGAAAATTTAACACAAACTTATTACAAGAATCTAAAGCACAATGAAGTCAAATAAACATTCCAGACATAAGTTATATGTAAACAAATTATCAATATGTCATTTTTAAACTCATATTCTCTTATTTTATCACTAATACCTTCTCATCGAAGCTAACGCACTTGAGTAGATGAAGCTAGTTTCATCGCAAAAAGTGCTGAACTTAGTGACCCCAAAATTTCAGTTTTTGGCCATTAATTTGGACATTTTTACAGGTTCTCAGGTCCTCTCTGATCCCAAAAGGTCCCTGGAAATGACCCCCAGACTTACTCCTACCTCCCAGGACGAGCACCATGAGAAAAATTTCTGTTTGCAGCTGCTGTCGCCATTTTGATGACGAAATAATATCAAAATATGAGAAATATAATTGAGGAGTAAAAGCTCATATACACCATAGAGTAAAAATAGACAGAAGAACATTTGATATGAATTGTGAGGCGATGGATGTTATTTTCATGAAATGCCGTTGGAAAGTGTAGGATAACGAACCGAGAAGCTTCTCTATAGCAAACCCCGCGAGAAATGCATATACGCTAAAAAAAACAATAGAAATATGAGATTAATTTAATTTTGAAGAAATGAAAAACATAGTTAAGCACTCGAACAATATAAAAGAAATGCTGTTTAATACGTAATAAAAAGTTGATGAGTATTGTAAAAAGAAAAATTCATACCTGAAAAAGCGATATTTGTCATCATAGAAATGTAAATCACACATTGGAACCGAAGATAAAATAAACACTAAGACAAGAAGTCAGGTAAAACAAATATCATGTTTAAATATTATTAAAAAAACCTTTGTTTTATTCTTTAGCAGATACAAGGAAAAGAAAGACTTTTGTGCTGTATTTGAGGCTGAAAGTGTACTGCCTGGAAAGAAACAGAAGAGAGCGGAGGGGATAGTCTTGTTTGCGGAAACAGCTGGGACGTGAGATTGTTTTGTTGTTATGTAATGTGACAACATGCTACAGGAGGGGATCCCGCGAAACATACATATGGACGCGTGAACAAACCATATAAGGACAGCTTTCTAAGCCGCTAGATGGGGGAGGCTTGAAATTGTTTTCTTTCAAACATTTTAGGTGCCGATCAAAGGTTAAAATTTCCGTGAATTAATATAATACAGCCATGAGAACGGAAATATCCAGTGTATTTATGACAAACGTGAAGTTTAATAGGGTCTTTGTGTGAGATATTCTTCCCACCATGTGTATATATAGAGAGGAAGGGGGTGATGGTACGGGTTCGATAGTTCATTCCAAAAAGATTGCAAATCTGAGGATAAAGGAAAAAATTCTCACGAAAAATTGTAACAAGTGTTGGTTTAACATTTACATTTGTGTCTTTGACTGTATTGGGGTGGATGTGAAATTGAGAGGTTTAATGGATACGTTTGTCGTCTGCATGTATGACGATAGAGAGGGAGAAAAAGAAAATGGAAGAGTCCAAATGCAAGCGGATACTGTGAGAATTAGCTCAATTTATATACTTAGAATATATTGAGGAAATGCTTGACATGTTCTCACAATGAATACTTAGAGAGACAAACAGAGAGAGAGAGAGAGAGAGAGAGAGAGAGGTGAAAAAGATACAAGCGGGAACCATTAACTGATATTCTGGGAACGAACACAATTAACGTAGTTTTGAATAAATTGGAGTAAGTGGAGGAGTGCACTCATGACATATTCTAAGGATATACTGTGAATGTGGGGGAGAATGAAGCATACGGAGTTTGGCTATATAAGGATTTAGGTAAGGAGAGAAGCGTGATGAGTTACCTTTGTGCCTTTCTTGAGCGAACGTGTTATTGTGCTACAGAAGATTAAATTTTTACAAGTGTAATTTGAATTAATACTTTATACTTTCTGAAGACAAATCAACTAGCATATTAACATTTATTTCTTGTATAAAAAGAATATAATTTTTTTATTTGTAAAGTAGATTTACCTGAAAATCAGAATAATACAACGCTAGTGCGCTGTCATAGTTTACTGTTAGAGTGTTGGTGTAGCATTTGCGAGGTCGGGGCTTGATCTTAGCAGCCGTACATCCTGACTTAGTTTTTCCTCGCTCGTACTACAGAAATACCGCGAAGGCACTAACTAGGCCCTGGTCGACTCCTTGGTGAAGGATTTTCCAGTCAGACCCTTAAATGCCTAAAGGCCATAAATAAAATTCAATTTTGGATTCTACTACGAAGTTTTTATTTTGTATTTTTGTTGTGTTCATCATTTTAAAGTAATTGAAATAGATTCTAAATTATGAGTACACAAAGGAAGCATTTCAAGTGAATCCTACACCCTCCATTCCGAAAGAAACCGAACTTTTGAAAACAAATAGTACCACTAGTGCCATCTGTTGTAATATTTTACCGGTAGATGGCGTAGTCCCTCATTGACAACTGGTATAAATGTCATGACATTTGGATGCACGGCAACAAAGTTATTGCGTTTCAACTGTCAGTGTGTTGTGTACATCGGTCGGAAAATGAGTTTCAAACAACGAGCTGCAATTGAGTTTTGTGTTGAACTGGGTAAACCTTTTACTGAAACGCACCAAATGCTACAAAATGCATATGGTGATGAGTGTCTATCCCGTACGCAAGTTTACGAGTGGTTCAGGCGATTCAAATCGGGTAGAGAGACGCTGGATGATGACGAAAGATCAGGCCGTCCCAGAACCGGATTATCGGAAGAAAACATCGAAAAAGTGCGTGAATTCATCAAACATAACAAAAAAGCGTCGGTGAAAGTTATTGAAATGGAATTAGGCATTCCTCAAACAACCGCATACCGCATTTTGACCGAAGTTTTGGGCCTTAAGAAGGTTAATTCGCGGTTTGTACCACACAAACTCACCGAAGACCAAAAAGTTGATCGAATTGCGCATTGCAAAGACATTGTTAAAAGTGCTCGGCAGGATCGAAACTTCTTGAAATCGATTGTAACTGGTGACGAGACGTGGTGTTTTGAATATGAGCCCGAAACAAAGCGGCAAAGTGCTGAATGGAGAGCGCCGGATGAAGGACCACCCAAAAAAAGTCGCTTGGTGAAGTCAAAAGTTAAGGTGATGCTGATTTGTTTTTATGATTCAAAAGGAATTATCCACAAAGAATTTGTTCAGCCCGGCCAGACAGTCACTGGAGAGTTTTACTTCGGCATCATGAAGCGTTTGCTGGCAAGAATTCGTCGTATTCGGCCCGAATATCGAGAAATCGGCAGTTGGACTCTTTTGGACGATAATGCACCATCACATCGTTCGCGACTTGTAACTGAATTTTTGGTCAAAAATCACATTATTCGTTTGCATCATCCGCCCTATTCACCAGATCTCGCTCCGTGCGATTTCTATCTGTTCCCGAAACTGCATTTGGCGATGAAAGGAAAGTGGCACTCATCGATTGAAGCCATTGAGAAGGCGACGACCGCCGTCCTAAAGACCATTCCAATAAAGGACATGGAGAAGTCGTTTGACAACTTGTTGGAGCGTGCAAATATGTGTATCGATGCAGAAGGGGAATACATTGATTAATAAAAATGATTTGTTCCAAAATGTACATTGTTTTTTTGTTTTTTTTAAACGTTCGGTTTCTTTTGGAATGGAGGGTGTATGTGCATATGTTGTGAACAGGATAACTTAGAATGTGGTCTTTGCGAAATTAAATCCAACCGCCAGTAGCTTACTTACCTATTAACTGGAAGGTCCTGGGGACGATCCCAGCGGTCACCCAAACTGATTGCGATTTTGCCAGGGTTTTACCTTAGTCGTGCAAGAGAAATAGCATAACGGTGGTGTTAATTATCTTACAGGGATTGAAGCAGCCTTAGCTCAATGGTTTACTAATCGTACGATCCTTGGAATGATTTCAGCGGCTGTTTATCCGGACTGAGGCTTTTGCAGGTTTTGCACAGTTACACAGAATAAATAGCATGATGCTGTTTATCCAGTTACTTTGAGAGGGGTTTCAAGCAGTCGCAGCTCATTTGGGAAATTATTTACTTTACATTTACGAGATTCTAGGAAGAATCCCAACAGCTTGCCGTTGTGACTCTGGTTTTCCTATGGTTTTTCCTCAGTCATGTAAAAGAAATAGCATAATAGCGGTGTTGATTATTATGTGGGAATCCTAGCGGCTGTATCTCATTGCGTAGGCGATTGGCGTCATAAGCGGAAGGGTCTGGGAACGATTTTGACAGCCCGCTGTGGGAACGATGCTTTTTTCCTCTGCCATAGTAGGCAAAGAGCCGAGGCTAGATTTTGGTTTACTATGTTATAACATTTTTGTATCCTATCCCGGTCTCAGCCTAAGATGCTTAAAGACCATGAATAAAATTAAATGGAAACTGCCTTGCTTGTGAACTATTGTCAAAGAGTTCGTGTGAAATTGTAAAACATTGAATCATATATTAAGACGCTAGTGAACGGGGTTGGTTGAAGTTAGGGGCCCGACGCCCCTGCTTGTTTCCCGACCCCTTTCGACATAACATTTAAAGGCCAAATTTCTAAGTACTCAGAGTAAATGTTTATAGCAATACTCAATGGAAACTAGGCATGAAATACATCTTATACTATTTTCAAGCAGAGGTGGCCTGGGAGCCGTTTGGTGTCACCTCCTCCTCCGATTTCCCTCTACGCAAAACATGAAAAGACCAAGTTTTTAAGTATTCAGAGTAAATGTTTATAGCAAAACTCAATGGAAACTAGATATGAAAAGCATCTTAAACTGTTTCCAAGCATAGGCGGTCAGGGACCGACTGGTGTCCCCTATCATCCCGCGCCCCCTTTATCCATAACATGGAAAGACCACATTTTTAAGTTTCAAAGTAAATGTTTATAGCAAAACTCAATGGAAACTAGGTATGAAACGCATCTTATACCCTTGGTAAGCAGGGGCGGCCAGGGGTCGACTGGTCGGACTCCACCTGCAGCACACCCTCTAACCAAAATATGGAAAGACATAGTTTTTCAGTATTGAGGGTAAATGTCCATAGCAAAACTCAAAGGAAACTAGATGTGAAAAGCATCTTATACCCTTGGCAAGCAGAGGCGATCCGAAGGGGGCCGACCGGTGTCCTATTTTGTGTCATTTCTTTAAAACATGGAAAGACCAAGTTTTTAATAATTCAGAGTAAATATCCATAGCAAAACTCATTGTAAACTATGCATAGAACTTTTATGTATAGGCGTAGCTCGTCAGTAGCGCGTGCTCTCTCTTCCATGCACCCTCCACTCAAACATCCACATCTATATTCATAGGAATAGATTACCATAATGATTAGGTAGGTAAACGGAGTCTGAAAACGCTGGTGTATAAGGGTTACTGGATACTACCGCACGCTCTCCTCTGTCCTAAAACATTAAAATACCATCCTTTTAGTAATAATACTATGGAACTGAAAAGTACAAGTAATATGAAAAAACAGAATTACCACATTGTGGTATTACATGATTCAGAGAGCCTCACAAGGACACTGGAAATATTGATGATTTAAGGGTGAGAGGACTAGAACATTGCAACCAATCACGAATGGAATGTGATATAAAACTATATTGGATCACTAGTGTGGGGGTAACGTGCGGTTTTGGGGAGTTAAAGAGGTTCAAAGAAAATGAAGTTAATAAGTCCATCACCAAAACTAGAGAATCTCATATGCACGGGGACATTAACATATTAATATTTTGTGATGTCTAGAACCCAGCAATCCTTGAAAATGGCAGCCAAAAGGGTCCATATATATTAGAAATATAAACAGTATAACCTTATGGAGTATAGAAACGGAAGTAGAGCCAAATTAGAGAGAATAATACCTCAAGACTATGCGGAGGTAATCAAGCGTCACGGTGTGCCTCTCCGGGGCATTGTGAAGACCATTAAACACTCACTTTCTAACTATAAGAGATGAAGAAACGCGATCAATGCAAAATATCACGCAACATTATGACATTACTATACAGCCATGTGTAGGGGTCTCAATGACCTGGGAAAATCTTTTGGGATCTCAAATAGACTATGATAAAAGGTTTTAATCACGGGGAAATATTAGTGAGTGATAGGGAATACAAAATAACAATATTAAGGTACTTTGCCTTGATGTCTCAGCTCTTGTACAGCGTTAAATATGGTGCCCGAACGAGTAAATCAATGAAGAATTTGTTAATGATAGGATATTGAACTTAAATAACAAGATTTTGTTAATGATAGGAAAATGTTCGGGAGTAATAGGGAATACAAAATAACAATATTTGACTACTCTACCTCGAAGCCTAAGCTTTGCTGAAACATTAAATATGTCGTCTTAAGGAGAAAATTAATGAAGATCTTGTTAGTGATAGGAAAATGTTCACAAGTGATAGGAAATGTGAAACAACAATCATTTACTACTGTATTTTGTTACTTAAGGCTTGCAAAGGCATTAAATACGATGTCCGAAGGTGAAAATTAATTAAGATTTTAAATTTAACTAATGATAGGAGTGATCTCAGATGGTAGAGGATGTAAAACAACAACCATTCACTATTGTATTGCATTGCACAAGGCTCTCTGGGAGCCTCCAGGGTGTATGAAAAGTGAAAATACCAAATTTCAGAGACAAACCAAATATTGATGAAACATGTAAAATATTCAGGGGAACATAAGCCAGGGTGTTGGACACCTCTTCCCTACCCCTTCGCACCATCTGAAAATTGATTTAAAACTACAGGTAATATCGAAACAATAATAATTCGAAAATAGTTTAAAACTTAAATCGGAGTCTACTTGGGCCCACACTGTTTAAACTACGTCTACACTTAAAAACATGGATAGACTTACCTTGACATGTCCTCTCCACTAAGCGACTGAAAAACAAAAGCGAATCCATTTGGTGAAAATGGTTGGTCTTGTGAGTTGCGCATGCGAGTTGACTATTTGGTGGGTGGGAAAGGGGATGACTGAAGAGACGGGAAGTGGGTACACGTGTGCTGAGTTTAGTGACTATGTCGTTGCCATATGGCTTTTATAGTGAGCTGGGAGTATCTGTTGTGTCTTTTATTTCCGGTGTTAGTATCTGGGGACTGCATTCTGAGTTTCTCTGTTGAATAGACTAGACTGCTTTCTGATATTAAATATTTGTGTTCTCCTTTGATTGGGGAATCAACATTATTAGAACGCTACGTTGTCACTGGATATCCCTGTGGATTTGGAAAACCAAAGTAAGCTAAATCATATTCGTGTACTTAGCTATTGGAAGTAATGATGTTGGTTGAAAGTACATTTGTCTGATGAAGATTTTTAAATTTCCATAGAGCAAGAAGAAAATAACACTTTGAAGCTTTGAACGTAATTGACAAATTAAAATTCTTAAAACAAAAAAGAATTACATGTTAATATTTTAAATACACTTGACTACCAAAATTATTTCAAGAAATAATGTTGTTAGTAAGCTTTAAAGTTTTCACTTATGATTTACACATGACACTTGTAACTAAATAAAAGAGTAACTTTTGAAAATTTTGAATACTGTTGTTTGTTATAGCTAATTATTCACCAATTTGTTTAAATTATTTAAAGAACTGAGTTGGTTTCAATGATATAATAACCATGAGAACTAAAAATATTTTCCTTTTTTGTTACAGATTACATTAAAACTTGAGGATATATTCCACTCTTCGACTGAACAGATATTCAACTAGCGGTTTTAGGTGCCACTTAAATTAACTAATAGCATAAAAGTTATATTGTACATAAAAAGTATCTTGACAATTACTTTGAAACATGTAGAAAAGAAAATTGTTAATACAAGAACGAAAAGTATTTTAACTTGCAGGGAAAAAATTGTCTTTACAAAAATGTTTAAAGAGAAATTCAGAAAGAATCTTAAGTTGTAGAAAAAATGTGTTTTTAGTTTTTGTTTGACAAAAAAGTTTTCGCGTTAGTAATTTTTTTTTCAGTTTAACTAAAAATCTTTCCATTTTCATTTGTAGTTTTACAAAAGTTTAAAGACAGAATCAAAATATTTAGTATTTACAAAAAGTATATCTCCTCCCAAAAATGCTTTTAGTTTCAGAAAAAGGTGTTTCTAATTTGCAGACAAAATTCTTAAGAGAAATTTAGATAGTATTTTTGTTTTAAAACCAAATTTTAAAATTTACTGACACTGAAAATCTTGAAACTGTATCACTGAAAAAAATTCTCTTTGTTACAGATTTAAAAAAATCCACTTTGTGTTCAATTGTGTGGTGACTTGGAACTTGAAGAACTAAGCTAAGTGAACTTGCTTTTATTTTGTCATAAAGGAATTGTCTTGTATCTTGTTTTCGTAAAATACTTTGTCACGAAAAAATCTTACCTTGCCATTTACTTTTGATCTCAATTTCTAACTTGTTTTAAAATGTTCCTCTTTTGTTAGTTTTTCTTTTGAAAAAAGCTTTTGCTTAGAAAAGAAAACTAAAATTTCATGTTTTTGTTGAGAAAAAAATTCTTATTGAGAAACATTTGATTACAAAAAATAATTTATTTTCACACATTACATGAGAAAAGTATCTTACATTTTCTCCTAAAAGAACAAGCGTTTGCTATATAATCTAAAAATAATTTGTATTATCAATTTCATACATGAGAAAAAAATTCTTGTTAAAAACTTTTCTTTAGAAAAATTTCGTGTTAACCTATTTGAAAAGAATCCGATGTTTTGATATTCATCGCTAACTTTTATTTGTTGTAAAAGAAAAACTGAATTCAGAAATCACTTTGGTTTTCATTTTCATCGTTGAAAAATCTTACCTTTTTATTTTCTGGAAAAAATTTAAATGGTGATATTTAATACAGTATTTTGTCATTATGTGAAGAACACTGCAAGTGTAAGCACATATTTTTCTTTACTCATTACACGTACGTATGTCTTTTCAGAATCATGATGACAAAAATCGAAAACATCTTCGCTGCCTTCCGCGCTGGCTATCTAAACACCACAGACAAATTATTGCGTTCCTGGCAATCGTGCTATCTCCAAGCTCAAGGCTATCGCACATGAATATTGACGTAAGTGGAAATTTCATAGCTCACCTTGTAGAGATGTGTTCGAATCGTGTTGAGGAAATGATTAATGCCTGCCGGAACGTAGCAGACATTCCCGATCTCTTCAGCACGGTCCTTTATACATTTGAGGGCGAAATTCAATTACTTGGAATGAAATTTTATTACCTATTTGCGAAAGGTATGATCGCTCGCGATCGTATAAATCCTAAGGTCATTATTCATTTTTGGGGCGCCGAGATGGAGATATCTTTTATGCTACGGTGAGATAGTTTCCAGTGCTGCCTTTGTTCCTACTGATGAACATACCATGCTAGTACTATGCTTCTACTATGCTAGTACTTCGCCTAAATGTCGGGGTTATACGAAATCTGCACAATGTGGTGGTCCTGAAATCGGCCCCAGTGCCTTGCAGTTCTAATAAAGAACAAATTTCTGGCAATACAGCTATGTCTGATGAGTTCTATGTTTTGAGATCCTTATTCGCGGATGAAACTATGGGAACTCTAATGGAAAGCAATGCAGATGATATGGAAGTGGATCACATTGCGAACGATGTGGCCAGTGGTGTGTTTGATGATATTCCTCCTCCTGAGAGTGATGTCACCGACCATGCTGGTCCCACAAGATTAGAGTTGGTGATGGTCGAGGATAATATCCCTCGTGATGACAACGTAAGTATAAATTCCTTTCGTGATGATGTGGAGGTAATCGTGCGGGATGATATTATCTTTGATTAAAGGAATGTTGAAGTCATGAACGAATTGATTAATGAATTGAATGGTAATGATGGGAACGTACCCGATGATACTAATTTACATAATTTTGATCCGGACGAACAGTTCATGGAGCATATGATTAAAGTTTTTAACGACATTCAGTGGCAGCATACGGTAACTCCCTGTAATAACTTATACAAGGTGCTGGAAACCAAGGTGCGTGTATGAGAAGGCGTGATGCCAGTAGTAGCATCCATGTCTCCACTACTACTAATAATAATTTTGAGATAGTTGCGCGCCGTAACAGAATGTACTTTGATTTTGGAATAGAGGGGAGAGAAGTTATAATTGATCCACAGAATTTAAAGGCACATTATGTGGATTCACGTTTCCAATCACTTTTATTTTGCGTTGGAGAATATCAACCCAGACGTCGAACCCGAGGCATACATTGGTTTAACAATCGATAGTTCCAATTCCACTGTCAAACGTCCGATGTTCGTCCCATGGAGAAGGCGGGATGAATTGTCACAAGATGTAATTTTACGTTCCATCGAAAATGTCATTCAGAGTAATGAAACTTTTAGACCAAGTAAACATAAATGTACATTTCGTAGACCCACACAAAGGAAGATGGAAGAAAACCAAACACCAAGATAAAATCATGGAAATCTGTGCTTTCCTCGAACAATTCCTTTATCTCGCCTCCAGCGCACCTCTACTGTCTCCCACAGAGCTTGGTTTTGACCAAAGCAACAGCTGAAGAACAAAAGGATAAAATATACAATCTTCATGATCCAACAAATTGTCTAAATGCCTGGATCAATGAAGCAAAAGATCTGTGTGAGAGAGCAGGAGTTGATGTAGAGAGACGGATAGGATATACTTTCGAGGGAATAAATCAATTCCAGCGGCTTTTACTTCCGCGCTATAGAATTGTAGTGTATGAAAGGAATCCAGGGACAAGGATTGATATTATTCGTTCCGTTGGTCCCCAAGCGCCGAAACAACTTTATATTCATTATGACGACGGGAATCATAGCGGAATTTTCTTTATTAGATCATATTTAAGAGTGAGAGACTACTGTACCATGTGCGTGGTGGGGTACAATAGTCATAAAGAGTGCGACAAATGCAAATTTCAAAGCAGTAACTGTGAAGTGAGCCATACGATTTTAGACGAGGAAAAAGGTCTATTTCCCTGCTCCGTTTGCAAAAAAGTATGTCCTTCCCTCGAATGCTTTAGAAATCACCAAGAGGTACCTTACAAAGGCAAGTCCATATGTTACAATGTGAAGCAGTGTCCGACTTGTCGTGCAACCATCGATATGCGTAAAAGAAAGAACAAGAAACAGCCATATGAATGCGGAGAACATTAATGTCGTCGTTGTGAAAAGTAAGGCATTCCAGAACATCATTGTTTTGTGAGAAAACTAAAACATGAACATTATAACAAATACTTATATATTGTCTTTGATGTCGAGACTATGTCACTACGTCTGAACACGAAGGGTTAGAGTGCGCATATTGTTAAAATTGTATGTCTAACGCACAGATGTGATGAGTGTAAAGATAAAGGTTCGAGCGCCACATGCATGAATTATGGAGACACGGAAATTAAGGGTATCCGTGATTTCTCCTTCAAGACAATAAAATAGTTTATGAGCCATGTATTAAAAGAAAGATCCTCGTTTGAGAAGACCGTGGTTCTCAGTCATAATGGCTCACATTTTAACATGATTCTGGCGGCCACGAGTTTACTGGTGGACCAAGGTTTTGGCAAGGAATTGAAAATTATTGCTCAAGGCCAAATGATTATTGAAATGGCTCTGGGTAGCAGAAAAATCATTTCCTTGCACATATCTTTACATGCGTGTTAAATTAGCAAAACACCCCAAAACCTTTAGGGATAGAAAATAACCTGAAGAAAGGGGAGTTTCCATAACTGTTGAACGTGTCTCAGAATGAGGATTACGATGATGTCATCCCTGATTTTGAGCTTTATGACGCAGATAGCCGAACCGAAGAAGAATACAAAGCACTGAAGGAATGGTATGTGAAATCAGATTATAATTTCAACTTGCAACGTGAATTCTTAGACTACTGCAAGACCGATGTTCAAATTTTGAGAGGTGCAGATATCAAGTTTTCAAATATAGAAAACGTACCAGTGGACATCATTTTGTTTTCTAAAATCCTCGACGATCGCAAGAATGGCAATCAAAGTGTTTCGGACTCTCTACCTCCCGGAAGAGACTATTGCAATTATACCTTAATTCGGATATGAACGTAGAAACCGCCAGAGTAAAAAGCCTTTCAGTGGCTAAGTTACATGTATCTCATTCGAGGTAAAAAATCCGGCATACCGCGAATGGACGTGAATGGAAGGTTGGAAAATATAAGGTAGATGACTTCGAAGAAGAAACAAAAACAGCGCTAGAATTCGAAGGCAGCTTCCATCACTGGTGCACTCTTTGTTATCCATACCTCAGGCACATAGCCATCGATGGCAGGGAGACAATGGAACAAAAGTATGCACGATACATGGAGAAAACATTAGAGGAGAAAGTTCTTGTGATGTGGGAGTGTGCGTGGGACAAGGAAGTGAAGAAAGATAAGCGCATCCAGAACTTTATTAAGACGAACTGTTCCACGCTCAGTGGAGGTCTTAGTCCGAAGGATGCATTCAAGGGCAGCAGAACAGAATGTTTCAGGTCTTTGTACTAATGTTCGGATACGGAAAAGATCTGCTACTATAATATAACATTGCTTTATCCTTGACTAATGCAGAAAGCCGTTGCCAGTGGGACAAACCAAGGTGTACAAGGCCAATTTCCCCGATATAGCAAAAGTTCAGGGTCTCGTACACTGCACGGTGGAGCACCCAGTGACCCTGAAAATCCCAGTCTTACCAGTGAACTGTCATTCGAGATTAGTGTTCGGCTTATGCCGAACATGTGTGGAAGAAAAAATATATTGGGGAATGCAAGTACGACTCGGAATGACGGATATTTAGAAACACTTTCTGTTCCCGGAGCTTCACAAAGCCACGAAAAAATGTTACATAGTCAACGAAATCCATGAAGTATGGTAATTTCAAATGAAAACAGGACTATTCAAAGACTATGTGGGAAGTTATCTAGGGATGAGGCAAGAGGCAAGTGGTTTCCCCGCACAGTGCGAAACTGGAGAGTAAGAAGTAGAGTATATTAAAAAGTATGAGTAGCATGAATATATCAAGATGGAATATGAAAAAAATTCTCATAGTCCAGGTTTGAGGTACATTTCTAAAATCGTTTTGAATTCCTTATTCGAAACATTGGGTCAGAGAACTGACCTCTCAAACCTGTGTTGTAACGGACAGTCAGACATTACCCAGTCTCCTGCTGTCCCCTCAGTATGGTATATTAACCGTTGTTCCGATCGTACCTGCCATTTCAGTGCAATGTATAAAGATGTTCAGAAAGAAAATGTGCCGCTTCCTTTCTCAAACATGTCTTTCCGTTTTTATATCGTCATGGGCACGATTCCAGCTATATTAACTAATTCAAAAAGTGGGTTACGATAAACTACTATACGTAGTCACTGATCCAATTATGTTTATTCATGATAAGTAAGGTCAACCCCCGCTTTATATCGGAAATTATTTGGACCAATTAACTTATGAAATCGAACCTGGGTGGAAGATTATTTGGTTTATTGGGTTGGGTCCTGAAAATTACGAATATCGGAAACGAGAAATTAGTACAGGGAATATTGAAGATGTTACGAAAATTCGGGGAATCACTTAAATATCGAGCACGTAAAGAAATTAATTTTTCACTTATTTTATGATTTGGTCATGGGGAAAACACAGAAGAATTTAATTTTTCCCCAAATACTATTTTGCAAAAGACCTAGGTTTGTCATCGTCTCCCATCCCCAGACGAAAACACATCAAATGACGAATGACAAGAGAAGACGAGAAATAAAAGACATAGCAACGACAGACTTTAAGACACTCGCCTACGGCTGGCGTTCTGTTTAAATGTGTGTGAGCATGTGTTGTATATATGTAAATATGCATGAGCGTATATATGTAAATAGGTATAGAAGCTGGGTTTGTGTTCATGAAGGATATAAAAGAAATCTAGGTTGCCATGGGAGCAGTTGAAGTCGAGATGTCCTTTCAACACCCTTGTAAATTCCTGATTGCGGGACCATCCAGTGCTGGTAAAAGTTGCTTTGTCAGTCGTTTAGTTCAACACCGCAACAAAATGTTTTCTGTTTAGTTTAAATAAATCGTTTGGTGCTATGGAGGGACGGTACCAAACCTTAGTGTACCAAATGTTAAATTTCACCATGGAGTCCCAGACATGGAAACATTTCAAATTCAACCTAATTCACTAATAATTCTCGATGACTTAATGAGTGAAACGAATGGACACATTGCCAACCTGTTCACCAAGTATGCTTATCACAAAAGCTTGCCTGTGATATTTATTGTGCAAAACTCGTTCCGAAAAGGAACACATGCACGTGACTTTTCTTTAAATGCTCATTATATAGTAGTATTAAAAATCCTTGTGATAATCCTTGTGTCAATTGATACCCCACGTAGAAAGGGTGTTGTAGAGGCATTTAAAGAAGCTACAGCCAAACCTCATTCTTATTTATTATTTGGTTCAACTAAATTGTCCCCAATGCACTGAGTATACGCACACAATGCTTTAGAAATGAAACCATGCATGTGTACGCACATGCAAAGGGCATGAATACACCTATTACGTTCAGTCGATAGCAAGAAGTCGAGCTTGAAGCATCACTATAAAATGCTCCGCACTCTTTGCAAATGCAAAGGCAAAAAACGTAAATTGTTATTACAAAAAGCATCTGAAGGTGTCACTTGTACTGTACCACAAGTGGCTAAAAATACCATAAAGGACAATATCCCGCTTTCTTCTCGTCATAAGCAACGACTACGTTGTCACAAGAAGACGCTTTGTGCTCTTGCTCTTGCAAAATCCAGTCTTCAGAGCAAATATAAACTATTATGTCAAATGGGTGCTGTACTTTTCCTAGTATTATTTGCTCTCGGATTAAGTGCAATTCCAGGCAGTTTATTTAGCCGATAGTGTGGCTACTTCACAGTTTTAAAAATGATACTCGTTCCCGAGCAAGCAACGAATTAAATCGTACGAATCACATCAGACACGTTTAGACCAGGAAGTGCAAGATATATTACAACGCACTGATCTGACAACACAAAAAATGGAAAATGTACCAACAAGCTTTACATCGGTATTTGGAACATAAACCACAAGCACATAGACCAATAGCACTACCTCTTATAGACTCGGATCCGGCGGCAGCAGCAGCAAGTCAATCTTCACCGCTATTTCTATTCATTCTTAATTCTGTCCCGAAAACATTTAGTCGAAAGACTGGAGTATTATTAAAACTAATTGCATCCAATCGCATCAGTTGGGATCCAACGGGTGTAGTAACCATAGACAATAAACTTGTTCCTGAATCCAACATTATAGATCTCGTAAATGAAGTGATACGAAAACAAGCTCCATGTAACCCTGTAGGAATCCAAGCATTCAAAACAATTACTTCAGGAAATTAATATCCCCCGAAGAATTAATCAATTTTCAATTTGGGTGCAGGCATTATAAAGCAACAGCAACGAATCAAGGTAAAAAACCTAGAGAAAAGAAACCGAAGGTTAAAAAACACAATATTTAAAAAAATATCTTTAAGCACTGTAGAGATTACAAGTTTTAAATCGTGTCTTTACGTAGAGTGTATTATACATATACTAATCCAGTGTCTTTGGGAAGTGTTTCCAAACTACTAAAGAAAATCAAATTGTCAAGAAAAGACTTTCAAAAACACAGTTTACATGCCCCTGTACGAAAAAACTTTCCTCGAAAAAGTACTGTGTCAGCCGTCGTCATGAATTAATTCAAATGGATTTGGCAGATATGCGAAATGTGGCAAAGTATAGTGATGGGTACAGATACACTTTATGTGCTATTGAAATGTTTTCGCGTTTTGCAACTTGTATTTCTCTCAAGAACAAAACGGGTTTTGTTATAGGTGAAGCTAACACAAAAAATTGAAATCGTTGAAATTTCCAATCGTCCAATGTCAAACTGATTTAGGAACCGAGTTTTATAATCATGTAAAACGTGTCTTTGAAAAGAATCGCGTCAACCATTATAGTCTCCATCAGAAATGAAGGCGACTCTTGAACAACAATTCGTACTACATTGAAGGGAAGAATGTCCAAGTATTTTACGGATGAAAATATATATCGTTACATTGATGTGCTATGTCTTGTACATAGTCATAGTTATAATCACACTATCCATTCCAGCATTAAGATGGCACCTGCAGATGTTAATGATTCCAATGTAAATCAAGTCTTGCAAACCTTAAATGGAAACAAAACCAAAACCAAACCCAAATGTAAATTGCATCCGAGTGATTATAACTATGACTATGTACAAGACATAGCACATCAATGTCCGCGTTAGTAAATACAAACATAAATTGGAAAAGGTATACTTACCAAATGGTCCCGTGAAATCTTTATCGTAGACCAATGTGTGAAAAGTACACCAGTCACCTAGAAAATCAAAGACTGGAATGGCGATCCCATCAAGGAAATCTTTTACACTCAAGAACTCCAAAAAGTCCTTGTAGGAAAAAGAAAACTTATCTGATTTAAAAAGTATTGAAACAATGAAAAGGTTGGTCAAATGACTAGATTATCTTCCAAATATGGATACGACAAACTAATGCTCAGTTGTTTTCGTGATGTACTCTGAGCAGGGTTTCGATTAATTTTATGTAACCTTATCATCCAATGCCAGCACCCACAATCCCACATCTTTGAGAATACAACGGCCTCGAATACGACCAAACTATGTCAGCCATTTCACTTGACGGAAGATTGGTAGGTGAGTGTAACCGGCGTTGCCGTGCCTTGGAGTTTTTATAATCTTCAGAATGAGGACGAAATTATTATTGAAACAAGTGGGAAGAAGAAAACGGAATACAATATTAAATTTCCACCCGGGTACTATGATTCTGTTTCTAGAATGTTGGAAAGTATTCCTCAAATGCTTCAAGTCAACAACAAGAACAAGTTCCACAAGAAGAAAAAGAAAAAGAGGGTGAAAACCAACAGATACTAACTTTACTTGAAAAAATACTTGAAGTAACAGTTTTCAATAATAATCAACAAGAAGAAGATAAGGAGGAAGGATTTCTTCGCGATAATGATGAAGCAACGGTCATTCATGATCCTCTCATGCTTTATTATGATAGTACACGGCACCAAGTCTTTATTAAACATCGACGTTATCGTAGACGTCAATACGGGATTGGCATGACATCAGATTCATAAGATATATTTGGATTCAGTAATGATTCCAATGTAAGCACACGTAACATTCACCTTTACCCCATGCGCCGTAGCAGACGACCCATGATTGTAACTGCGGTTGCACCGTATGCATGTAATCTGGAATATAATATTCCATCGGAAATTAATGTTTGTCTTGATATTGTCAAGAGTCAGCATAATATTGGTCGACTCCGAGAGTTCAGTGTGCATGAATACAAGTACGGCCAAATCCAGTCATTTAAATTTGATCGTCCACACTATGTGAAAGTGGAAAATAAATATTTTGATAGCTTACACGTAGACTTAAAATACGAACATGGTAAAAAATTGCCACTTCAATTTGGAACGTCGAGCATTACACTTCACTTTAAACAGAAAGCAACATCATGATTTCCGAAAGTACAGAGGACAGTTTCTACATTACGTTAAGTTCCAATGCTAGTACACATACATATGCCAAATACACCTAGCCATTTTCGTAATATTCTGAATCATCGTATTCTTTAAATGATGCTTCATAGATGGCAGGTATCGCGGAAATTCATATTCCAATCACATATGAGAATGTTCTTGAACGGGAAAATATCTTTTGGTTTGATTTAATAAATCGTACGAAAGTTAAACACAAAGTTACATTAGGATATTATGCAACCATTCAGCATTTACTGGATGAACTCAATAAAATTACACCAACCATACAATACTCATATTCGAATACGGTACAGGTTACGGCATCGGATATCATTCAAGCCGTACGTCTATGTCCCCTGTCGGCATTACAGTTTGGATCGAATCAAACATTTACGTTTTAAAAAGGGTATCAGGCCTACTTGAGTATTGGATACCCTCAGCAAGTGTTTGTGTATACGGATCTTATTCAGCCACAATATGTTGGCGATACAATAGCAGCCCTATTTCGTATTGTTGCCATGACGGATACGAATCACAGAAAAATCCAAACCATTACATTTCAAAACGTTCATTACTTTCGACTGTCCAAATTAAGTTTCCATACCATTGAAATCCTAATAAAGGACCATGCCGGGCGAAATTTGCCATTTTCGTCTGGAACGTTGACGGACACTTCACTTAAAGCGTCTCTCCTGATGAAAGTTAGAGCATTTCGTGGTCGCGGAATACCCGTTTACCAGCGTGGGCATGGAATTGGGAGTTTATTTCGTGATCTTTTCTGTTTTGCCATGCCATTTATTAACCAAGGCGCAAAAGCAGTTGGGCGACAAGCTTTACAGACAAGTATTATGCAGTTCACAGTCTTTGACCAAGGAGATGGTGAGACGCAGGATCTGGTGGCTAAAGAACTTGCCATCGTGGATCCCGATCAAAATACATCGCAGTCCTGGATCTTCAAACCACCCTTTCTATTTACGGAGTTACCTGTAGCCTTGAAATATGCCAATGATTACATCACCACGCATACAATTGGACTCCACTGGGATGATGGTGATTTGATCTATAGTGATCTTAAAACAGCGTTAATGATTTATACGCAAGCCAGTTCAGTGTTGTGTACGTACCAAGAAACACGCCAACATTTTCTGGAACGGCTTCTTGGGCGACCTGTAATCAACATAGAAGATTTCCAGTGTTCTAAATATACAGATTTATGTTTTCCTATACCTTCATATGCACATCCAAGACATCAATTTGAAAAGTATCACTGTGCAATGCGTGAAGCCAAAGCTTAAGGACAGTACCTGAAATACCTGCACTTATCTCGCTATATCCTTTCCCAGCATTGTCCTACGTATATGCCAACACCTATTGTAGAGTCAGATGTGGACTCATAATATAATAGAGACTATTTTTATGACTGTCTAAGTTCAAGGATATTCACTGGTGTATATGCCATAAATACTCTACCTATGCAAGTAAAACACCCAGCCGTATTAATACTAAATTTAAGTCCTTCCAATAGTGGCGGCAGTCATAATAATACCATGCAAGTACAATTTTACAATTGAATTGTGGATACTTCATCCACCACTTTTGATGCTTCTAACTTGATCCAAAATTGTAGTTGCATACAATTATGCAGTGCGCATGCATATTCCTACACTGCTTGATGGAAATTTTTCACTTGAAATTTAATGTGCGTAAGGCAGGACATCCCTGATTTTCAACATTCACAATGTTCTCAATGTGGAATAGTTTCCGTAATAATGCCATCTTTTTGGTACTTTTGCAATAAAAAACGGAACCCTTTTCGCAACATTGAGAAACAATATGGCGAATGTGGGATACAGTATATCCAGTGGAAGTGTCCCAGTGTAACCCATGAAAATTCTGAGTTAAAAATTCCACATGGTGCTGATATCCAGCCGCTAAATCAAAACTTTCACAAGGTAATTATACTATGCAATGAAACAGTAGGGTTCCATCACATGCAACGAGACAAAATTATCGCATAATGTATTCGTTCAATGAATTTTTGAATCCTTGAAAATCAAGAATTACTGCCTCGCACATAGTAAACGAGAACCAACATAAGTCTGTTGTCTGAGAATCAATTGAGCAATACACTCCGGGTCTTTCACGAACTGGTGAGAAACTTTAAACAATTTGCTTTTCGCAGTATGAAAATGACCCTGTTGCTGAAAATGTTCATAACAGTTCTGGAAAATGTCAGGGTGATTAATATGAGTTTCAACATGTGCAATCACTGTTCCTGTGTTCCATACATTAATGCACCCGACGCAAATTACATTCATTACACTGAATAGGATTATCTTTTAGATATGCACTTACAGTTTTCAAAATACACTTGTCCACTATACAGGGTGTTCCGTAATTCCTATGACAGCGTTTGGGAGTTGAAAGTAGATATCAAAACAAACAAAAAACTATATGGACACAAATCGCAAAGCGGCGTCCTTTACGAGTTATGGGCGTGGGAAATTTGGCGGCACGAAACTTTG
>JAGDQP010014632.1:0-15674 GCA_022664845.1 Lepisma saccharinum | reverse complement strand
GAGACCGTTTTTGCTGTGATGAAAAGCACAACTACAAACATGTCACTTAAAAATGACATTACGTGGGCTAGATAATACTTAAGAATTATCAAATGAACTAATCCATAATTTGAATATACTTATTTGCTTTTGTTCGGAAATTTGAAATCCTAAGTTCCGACCTTCAAATATCTCGGCTCGGCTAGCTTCAAAATCGGAAGAAGTTCATTTTATAACGCTAATAAGGCGCGTTTCAAAATTTCTGTATTTTTCTTGCTTTAAAAATAAAAATAAAAATAAGAAATGTAAGTACCAATGTATCTTAAGATGAGGACCCTAAATTATTACTTTAAAAGAATGTGTTTTGTTTTATGATTGGCTTACTCGTACTTTATAAACTTGGTAAGAAAGTTTGTGTGTATGTGAGTGTGAAAGAGATAGAAATATACTTCTTTTGTTTATTTATTTGCTTTGCAGAACAACTGCAGTGAACTTCATCAAAAAAGAGTATGTTTAAAGAAATAATACATAATGGTACAATAATGCCATTCGTGTTTTACTTTCGATGTTTTTACAAAGTTTATTTTGTGGATATAAATACGTGTACTCGTATTTATGATTACATAGATTAAAATAAATATGGAAATTTAACTGCAGTATCCCAAGTACCATTACCAGTTATGAAATATACAGTGAAAAGCATAAAAGGTATACCAAATATGAAAATAGAATAGCAAAAGATGTCTCTTGCCGACGCCCTTGCTCAGAGGTACTAATAGAGAGCAATGCTCCAGATTTTTATCCACGTCAGTTGTAGTATCACTCGACGAATCAAACTGGTGTTGTTCTGATTTCTCAGTCACTTGTACAGTCAATTCTGCTCGTTTTGCCTATTGAACCCGCCAGCTTGACTTCGAGCGGCTTATAGTCAAATGCATTGCAGTTGAATGAAAATTTCACTCCTGCATGCTCGCGCCATCTGTCAGTAGTATTCTATACTACTTACTGCTTTCGGAACACCTTCTGTGTGAACTTTCAGGTATACATAGCTCATTTCAGTCTGAAAGGTAGTATAATACCATACGTACCACCTCATGTTCTTCAATTAACTGCCTCCTCTTTCATCCAAACCATCAATAACCTGATTTTCCATTTTCACATCTTCTTCACCAACCGCTCTCTAAACAATGTCGACAAGTATTTTGGTGCATATGGTCTTAAAATTAAATCCGAAAACAAATGCATTGGTTGCCATATTGAATTATAATTCGTTCGACTGTTCACTTATAGCTTTTTAACGCATCGGTTCTTTATTTTGCATATTATCTTAGTGCTTTACTTATGAAACAATACACTGATCTGACAGACGGTCATCCACTGATCTTAGATACTCCCATTTCCTTTCGAATTCTTAATACTTTAGTGCATCACTTTTCAATACCTTTTAGGACGGGGTGTCAGTTGTGTCGAATCAAAATTTGTATCAAATGTGACGAATCTAAATTCGTTGATTCAACACTGTGCTACTTGCGAGGTTTAAAGAAAATAACTTGTTTGAAGTTGTATTTGTGAAATAACATGGCAACAGGGCGATACTGAAACCGAGTGAAGAAACTAATACAATTGTTAGATTCTTAGAAACAATAAAAGTTTTGAACAAGGCAATTTAATTGTTTATTAACATGAAAGACAAACATAACAAATCAGTGTATCTGCCAAGAGAAGTGTTCTGGGGTGTGTAATTTCTAGTAGAACAGTGAATAATGAATTTTTAATTTATTGTTTTTAATTGGAGGTGATTGAATCAGTCCGAGGGGTACTATCCTCCCCCCGCTCACCCTTGAAGGAAACACTGTAACAAACACCATTTTGCACCCTTCTTGCAACAAAGTGATTGCCAACAACAATAAGAAAAAGAAGTTCGGAATTCGACTGTTGGGTGAAATATTACAATCAGTTTTAGAATTTCATTATTCAGTTCAATATATAAAAATACTACATTCAATGTAGAGCGAGGAGCGTGCAATTAAAATAGCTTAATCAGTTACTTAAAGTGAAGAAGTGTATGACTAAATCCGGCGTACCTTTTCAATACCTTACCAAAGCTGTAAGAAACAAAATAAATAAATACCCACACAGCACAATCACGCTAAATAAACGTATATTCAACTTTTTCTTAAATGTTTAATAAACGTTGAAGTTTGGTTGAATTTACGTTGATTCAACGTTTATACAACTATCGGATTAGTATTCTAAAAAATGGTGATTCAACGTTGATTCTAAAGTTTAATAAACGTTTTGAAGACGGTGAATTACACCTTTTCTGCAACTTTGGTTTGGCATTGACATTGATTCAACGTTACAAAACGTTAAATATACGTCTATTCAACGTTTAATCAACTATACGCAACGTTTATACAATGTTTAGAGAGAAGCAAAATTCAACCTTCAGGACGAATTTCGTACCTATCCCAAAAATCCCTACTTACAACGAATATTGGAATCTGTGAAGATGAACAGAATAACATGTTTTCCAGACCGAAGCCTAGTACTTCAATGTTCAGTACGATACAATTTTAGGGTTGATTCCAGGAAAAATCCTTTGATTATATTATTAATCTGGAATCAACCCTAAAATTGTAATTTCATTTAAAGCATATCGTACTGAACATTGAAGTACTAGGCTTCGGTCTGGGAAACTTACATTATTCTGTTCATCTGCACAGATTTAAATATTCGTTATAAGTAGGAATTTTGGGGGAAAGGTACAAAATTTGTCATGAAAGTTAAATGTTACTTCTCTCCAAACGTGACAATCCAACAATCCGGGTTTAATTCCGAGTGGGAGAAGTTGAAACAATTGTACAGAGGCCGTAAGTCCCAGAGGTCGACCCAGTCTCTGAAAATGAGTACCGGGGGCAACCCAGCGGAGGGGTACTAAACCGGTAGCGAAAGCCACTCAAAGTGGCTGAAAACAGTCGTGCGCTGACCACGTGCCGCCCGCAAAAAGCCACGTTGTAGCCCTTGACTCTTCACGGGTTGTTGTGCCATTTTTTTTTTCTTTTTTACACGTAACCCCGACATAAACAGTCTGGGAATTGAAATGAAGACAAAAGCCTTCGCCCACAACCTTAAGGACCCAAATGTGTAATTCCAACTCACTCCCACTAGGTTACCAGTCTAACAAACTCCTCAACATGGTAATGACGGAAGCCACTAATTGAAGGATCAATAAAATTGAGGACAAATAATACTTGAGTACGTATAAACGTAACTTATTTATTAAAAGAAATAGCACGTCTTAGCGATAATGTATATAAAAATAAATGTAAAATACATAAATATTCAGAATGCAATTTAAATAATGCGAAAAAAAAACAATTGTTCTTTAAATCCTTACTTTATAACAACTCCACAAACTAAAATACTAGTTGTCTTCTTTAATTGTATATAGTTACATACATACAATATGCTCTTACCTATAAGAGGCATCTGAAATAAATAAAAAAGTTTTACATTTTCAAAACAGAATTAGGTTTCCTAGTGAAATTGCTTGATTCATTCAGTAAGTCTGAAAATTGTCAGTACCACATTTATTGTTTATTGCTTTTAACAAGATGAGACAACCTATTATACGAATATATATATAAAAGATCATTTGAGCAACTTATTCGGATTTCCTCCTGTCATTTCGATCTCTCGCTGCGCCGATGTCCTGCCTTTCCCGGTTTTCACGGCACATATTTTTATACTCCTCTATTCAGAATCAGCTTCTGAAGTACGCCTTCTTGCTGCACAGGATGCTTCCCTGAAAGAAGAAAATAATAAATAGTTTTATTTCATCTGTATTATAAAAAGTAAAGCATGAATTTATAGTCGGCTGCTTAATAATCTAAACTATGGGTCGACATTTAGTATCTACGATTGTTTGGGTGAAACGTTAAGCCATTAAAAATTAGAATTATCTAAGATGTTCCTTTAGCAGATAAATACTGTGACGGCAGTGGATTAGGGGTACAAGCTCTGACTGCACTTATTAATACGACGCGAGTTTCAACCCTGTTTAATCCAGCCGTTTTGACTGACGGGTTTCCTAAGTTTTCCGCAATATTGCCACATATAATACCGGTATAGTACTCAGAATTTTTGTATGGTACAACTGTAAGGAAAAAGTTAATGCAGAAACGGCGCGGCGCACTATTAAAAAGCAAGGTAATACATCATATGAAATAAAGAATTGTGTTTAAACTCCCTACAAATAAAGCACTGCCTTAAAGCCTGCCCTGCATCTTTTTAAGTAAAATGGATTCTGGAAACGATTTATTTATGAATTTTACAAAATACATATTGTTGTTAGTTAGCTTGTACAATTATTTTTCTTTTTTTTTTCAGTCCTTCAACAACACTAGTTGAAACCTACATCCTTTCTCAGTGTTTGATCCAAAGTCCGAGACTAGAGAATGAATAACAGGAAAGATTCTCAAACTGTGGTACGCGTATATCCAGGGATATATAAACGATTTCACCGAAGGGGAGGTACTATGTTTGTGGGATTTAGGCATCTAAGGGTCAGGTCGGGATAGTGGAGGGGCAAGAATGTGGAATTTATTTCATTGTTACTAAGTATTTTCAGTATATTACTAAGTATATTATTATGTTTGTTACTAAGTATATTAAATGTGCGAACATTATTTCTGTTTTAACTCATCCTCAAAAAGTTTTACCTCTCCCACAAACATTTCCATCAATAATACACTTACTGTTAAAAAACGGGGCGGTTATAGAACGCTGAACCGGTTCAACAACAATAATTGTTAAACCGGTCCAGTGTTCTAGAACCTTCCCGTTATTTTAGTAGATTTTATTTTTCACCTGATATTGACGATTTCCACTTCTTGGAGATGCATTTTGTCAGTTTTGTCGATACTGATGATTATAAATTTTCATATATGTTTAATTTTAAATGGTATGTATCACTGATGCAACACCAACCATATGCTGTCTGCAACTATTCTTGTTTACATCTTATCTCTAAGGAAGTCAAAATTGTCAGTTTAATACTTGAATTACACATTAAAATATTAAAAAAACAAATGAACTATAACTAATGATTTCTGTTATTTTTAGGTAGTTACGTATAGCACCTTGGAACACTGTTTATGAGTTTAATCAAAGTTGCAATCTATTTTGTCTCCTACTTGTTATATGCTGTAGTACTCTGCTTCCGCCATTGTCATCGAGATGAAGGAAGAACGTTCTGACGTTTCTCCGTTTAAATAAAGTTTCCTAAGTTATATTTGAATGTTTTGTGGTCCGTGGTAGCAACTTTTATAATTGGGTTATCTTTTACTGTTTTGTTTTTAATTAGATCACGTCGATTTTTTATGTACAAATTATAATGCACTGTTTTATGCCACGTGTATTTTGGTAAGGTTTCATAGTTTCCCTTTCGTGTTTCTAGATTCTAGTGTATTAGTGAATGTTTATGGATTATCCACGTCGAAGAAATGCTGTTTGTGACATGCAGTTAGGTGTCTCTTGAAATTCAGTTTTTCGCAATGTGCATACTGATTTGCAAAGCCAACGAAGGCAAGTTAATTAAAGTCAGTTTATATTCTTCCATTTTAAAGTGCGAAGCTCCTATTTTGGTGTGTTCTCGTACTTTTCGAAGGGTCCTTGTTATGAAAGTACTTTTTTAATAATTTTCCACCAAGAATAATGTAGTGTTGCAGCTATAATATTGAATTGAATTAAGTTGTATAAAATGTCAATTCTCTGCTCTTATCTGCTATAATTTAAGCTGTTACTTTTATAATTTAAGTGTTACAGCTGCAATACAGCATTTTCTGTGGCAAATACTTTTTAAAAAAGAGCACTTTCTTGACTTGGACTCTTGGAAGCGGAGGTGCCGGTGTTCTAGAATCTTGCCAAATAAACAATCAATCTTTACAGGACTACCATTTAACTTTCGTTGAAAACTGTGCTGCCATCTATTGGGCTTAAAATTCATCATTCTAATTATAAAAGTGGCAAGGCGGGTTGCATAACACCAATGCATATAAATGTTTAAGTATTAATTTAACATTATTCTCATCATCATAATTATTATCATCATTATACAAATCATGATCATGAATCCTCAGCAAACGACCTTGTGGAAACCCGTTTCCCAAGAATAGTAAAACTTTGAAAGCTTTTTTTTGGGGGGATCATTTTAGTAATTATCTTCGGCCCGTCACGATGTCATTAGCTGTTAAGCTTTAAAATATGCAAACATCCATTCCCCAGCCGGGATTCGAACCCAGAACCTGGGAGACGTCACTAAAATGATGTAATGTATATTTCACTATTACATAAGCTTTATTTAATATAAGGAATTGTATACAAACTTTGACAATTACATATTTTATGCTGTAAAGAGGCTAATACAAAGATATAGGTGATTGGATTTAGTAAATAATTTAGTGTAATATAAGATTTAAGATTATATGATAAGTAAGACTAATCGAAAGGCTATTCAGGAGTGAGATGTGTGGCCATTAAAACAGATCAGGTCAGGTATACTTTTTTCCACAATTTCTATTTTCGCAAGCGTTTCAAAGCGACCCGATCCATAAATACAATTTCCCTGGGATAACATTTGTAATTTAGTAAATTTTCGAGGTAATCTGACTGTTGATGATCTATTTACTTCATTTCACGAAATTAATATATTCAAAAAATTATTTCAAATAGAAAAGTCGCTGCAACCAAGTTAATGACAAAGTTTAATCAAGTTTAAGAAAGATTAGCCTGGGGTGGAGTGAAGTAGCCTGAATAACTAAATATGTAAAACTAGTTCAAATCTTTCTTCGGCTTTGGACCAAGCTAGTATTCTCCATCCCCGAACACTTCCATCTGAGAATATTCTTTATTACATGTCTTGAAAACTTTATGGAAGAGTAGAATTACAGTATTTCTCTAACTAATGGTTTGGGGAAGAAGCATATGACCTTCAAATTGGAATTATCAGGAGCAGTATCGAACTACTACTTGTGTGGAAGGATGTCATCAAAAGCAAGATAGTGTAAACGTAAATGGAAATCCGGACGTCTTTACGCTTGTCCAAGTGCTGAAAGAGAGTGCTTTCTGTTAAAACAAGTTTGCTGAAAATATTCTAATTAGGAAAATTTTGATTTAGGTCTTCGAATATTCTTCAAAACTATGAAAACAAGAAAAAGTATTAATAGAGTAAAAAAGCGTCCGTTTAAACAATGGTATGTCTTTCTGAACAAAGACAGAGTTCGTATTTTCTGATGTATTCAGAAATTGTTGCAATATAGAACTAAATGTGATTCATACAATGACAATATTATAATTTATGCAATTACCATAATTACGATATTGATTTGTTAACGGTATGCATGTTAAAACTTGAAATCCATCGATCAGAGTAAAGTATGGTTAAAGGTACTCCAACGATATTGATTAACAGAGTAATGAAATTAGCATCGACTTTTGCTATTGGATGAAGTTGTCATATGTTTGCAATTAATCCTATTTCTAATGGGTATTACGTATGATGCTTGCCACACCTACAGGATACGTAGGGATTTGAGGACATACTTGCGTACAAAATGAAACAGCTGTATCTGACGAAGTTTCAAGTAAATTGCGATAAACATCTGCACGAGTTCAGTTATATGTTTATTCGATTAAATTATCTTGGGCAGCAAAGACAGTTTCAATATGGGACCTAAAGCGGCGATATGCGCGAATCAATTAGACTTTATTTATTTGAGACATTACCCGCATAATGGCTGTCTGCAGAAAAACGGTGTTGCTGTGGGGATGTTTATTAGTCTCGCATTCATAAACACTTCACTGTTGGTAGGATTCGGATTAGTCCATGGGATTTAAATCGAGTAACTACGGACGATACATCTTTAGTGTCACATCATCGTGGAAATTTTCGGCCAGCTATTGTTGGGTATAATAAGCCGTACGGTCAGGTGTGGGGTCTTGCTGAAATACGTACGTTAGTCTATTGGTTATACCGTCTATCCATGTTTTAAAAGCTGTTTTAGAACCTTAATGCACGTAAGTAACTGCAATAACGCAGACATTCCTGAAAGAAGTGGCTGGTATGAAACGTTCGTCGCCACTCATCATGCCTAACACTATCACCGTTGCTGGAAGCTTGATGAGTGTAACCCTGGGATCATCTGAAGGAACTGGACATAACTACCGGTCATTGAGTCTATTCACCGTTTATTTATTTATTTTTCATCAGAAAACAAACAGAACATGTCGTGTTCATCTTGGTTCTTCACTTTATTGAGTCGTGGTTTGAACGCAGTGGGCGAGTTTCCTGTATTCTCGCAAACATGAAGTAATATCTCCTCATCGCGTATGACTTGTAGTTCAAGTCTTCGTGCGCCACACGTCAGATTGTATTGTGCCCTCGAGCTCCATAGCAATTGTTTTCATGGAATTTCCGGGATTATCGTCAATAATGTTCTCAAATTGCTATATAAACTCTAGTGTTCTGATAGTGTCCGAAGGTCACGAGTATTCTGTTTTCGTTTCGATACAGATGCCACATGTTAAAAATGGAAAACAGTACATAGTACCACAGTACTATGTGAAGGACTAAAAGGATGGAAATTTACTACTGTACGACGTTAGCGGACTTCTTGGCCTCATATGGAGAGTGGGGAAGGGTTTCATACTCCAATTCATGGAATATCTGTCTCGTGAATCGTGAGACAATAGAAAATAGATTGTCATGAAATAAAAAGACACTATCTATGTGAAAGATGGCTCCTTGTGGCAAAGCTGTTTTGTTTCTTGAAGTTCAGCACAGTGACATTCTGCATTAATGCTCTGGTCTATTTGGAGAAAAACTCCAATCTCATATTATCATAATATGAGTTGCAGACCACAACAAAGAAACACCTTTCGCGGAGCCACTTTGAACAGTGCCCTAGACACTTATCGCTATCTAACCGCTGTGTTGATAGTCTGCGAGTATCATGGCATACCTACTTTTCTTGTCAGGTGAGAATACGAAGCAGGAAACCCGTTCCTTTTATTCCTGATAACAAGAGAACTGTAGAAATCACAACCGTCTTGCCACTCATATATCAAACTTCACTTTTCCAGAGCTACCTAACGCAGAAGAACAGTGAAATAGTGGGCATCAAACTAATCGTGTATCAGTGCTCGAGATGGGTTAGAAAACGTAAGGGAACGGTTGCATGAGTGGGTTAGAAAGGGTAAAGGTACGCTTGCATCTAGTGGCGGCGATTAACTACTGAAAGTAAAAGTAATGAGCTCAGAATTATAAAAAGGTACGCCAAATCCAAAACGAAAAAGGTATGTCCCCTCGTGCCTACCCTCCTACTTCGTGCACTGTCGTGTATCTCAGGACAACTTTGCAGGGGTCAGCTTCTAAAATATTACTGAGAAGTTAATATGAAACAGCTGCTAACGATGCCTACGGTGTTAAATTTCTTTGATTGTATTGTAAGCCTAGACTTCCTTAAAACCAGCAATATGTTGTCCATTAAACATATCTTTCTCAACCTAATAACCCTGTTTACCCCTAACCGTGCAGAATCTTCTAAATCGGATTCAGGAAGTGAAATAGCACAGAGTTGTGCGTTCTCCATGTTCCACTTTGACAACACCATGTGTAACCAAGATATAACTACTGATAAGGCTGTTGAGCGTACCACGTATGCTAGTTCTCCACCAATACTTATACATGACCTATGATGTTCTTGGATGATTGAATTCTGCCTTGAAAGGTTTATACCACAATTTCTAGTTGTGGAACACTTCAATGGTATAAATCCAATAATTTATTGCATATATGGAATATTATTTAAAGCAGAACAAATTTCGATAAATAGAATAACTGTGATAGTAGTAATAGGAGCAGCAACAGCTGAACTTAAAACTTCTATTACGAAATAATACTATAATGTTCCTAGCTCTCTTTAGAAACCCACCTTGACGTCTCGGTCGTATGTCGACCTCGGGGTGGCCGAAAGGTTAATGCGCTCGTTTTGTACACGTGAGGGGACTGCTTGAATTCCTGCTCGGGTCCTTTAAACGGAGCTCACTTTACTAAAAATTGTATGTCACATTCTTAGAAGCTCACCTACTCGTTTAGGGGGACGTTACTATAATTCAATCAATCAAGTCCCGTTCGTAAACGTAATAAGTGTGTCCTTGCTGTATATCTGTATTTTAGAAAAGTTTACATCGGATGGAAACATGTTGATTTCAATGCTTAGATAGTTTTGAGTGATAGCCATTAGTTTCACATTCCACTAATAACTTATGAATGAACATGAATTGTTCATGTCAAACTAATATGCGTTTGTAATTAAATAACCTGTGATCATATTAACAATACATACAGTTTAGGTGTTACGTATATTTACTCTACTAATTAATGTAATCGATGATTATGTAATTTGAATTTCTACATTCTATTAGCTCTAAAGTGTATTCCAAAAGGATACCACTCGATGATAACTTTTGGAAAAAGCGAACTTGAAAGAAAGTGACTCTACATGTATTACAACTATTATATTTTACTTAAGTTGAGAATAATCAGCTGGTGACGAAGGTATTGGTTAAGCCCATGTTAAGTGGGAAGGATAACGTTGTCGGTAAGGACCTTTTAAGGATATCGATGGAGAAAGTAGCAGGCAGGATTTTGGTTTACCTATCATCTTGGTATTCACCTAGTGAAACTGAGGAAAGCTTTGCGAAACCTGTCAGTTTGGCTGGCAGCAGAACTCAAATCTGCGTTCCTCCTCAGTGCCAATGAGAGCTAAAACGGTTTACTGGGTCAAATTTTGAACCGCCGCTATGGTTGGGACCCGGTCTGACCCGATGACCCGTAGGTCAAAATTTTATTCTTTCCGTGTTATACACTGTTGTGTTTGAACAGTGTTTCTTTTTACAGGGGTGACCGGGTAAGGGCTGTTAACCCAGAGCACAAAAAATACCACGCTGGGATGTTGCTAAAAACAAAAATTGCAAAAAGAAATAGTCTCGTATCCCTGAAGAACCAAATTAGTATTGTAATCTGTACAGTTTACACATTATTTCTGGTATTGTTTATAAGGTAGGTGACGGCAATTTTGCCAAGCTAAGTTTAACATTTTTTTTTAAAAAAAAAGGTGAAAGTAGTTTGCATCAAGATGGCGCACGTATCCGATAGGGTGATATTTTGTTTATTAAAAAATAAATATAGCAAGACTTGAACAGAATTATCAGCCGGCTAAGAGGAAGAAAAGGAAAGCCTTGCAAAAAATAAAATTGCAAACGGCATGCACCCAAATTTCGCCAGTCTGTTTTTTAATTTTTTGCGTATGTAAAATAGGAACATGTTGTGTGTTGTACCCCATGTACGCTACTTTAACATTGATTAGTGAACTAGAAACAACTATTTGAGCAGTTATTATTGAGATATTTAAGTAAAATATTAATTTTCACTTGCTTGAATTAGCAAAGGATATTAAAATGAAGAATACATTACTCATAAAAAGTACTGTAGAATAATGTTAAAAATCGTTTTTTCTAGACAAGTCTCAGTAATATTTGAGTTCAAAGTAATATCTAGCACTCCAACTAAAATCATTATAAATTGTCTTTAACAAAACAGGCCCTTTGTTTCGCATGGCAAAATTGTACGTACTATCATCTTTCAAAAACATGGTATGAACACCAAATAATTCTTTAATAGCACAAAAATCAATAAATATCAGCATCATCGAAGTTTAATTCACCAAAATGTGAATAAAACGTCTAAAAGCTGCATATCTACTAATTCTCCCAACGTTAAACCAGCGTTTGCGCGTATGTACACTTCTGTGCTTTGAATTTGAAAATGTATGGTAGCTTCGGAACGGCCAAGACCATACAAATGTTATTTAATCTACACAAATGTTTAGAATTATGTAATGTTTCAACAAAATAAGAATTGCACCATTTCTTATTCAATATTTTCAAGTTATTCCGTTCACACGCTGCTGGAAAAGTGTATGAAATATCAATAAATATTTCCTCTAAAAATCTTTTGATCTAGTGTACAGTGGTTCAGAACCCCCCTATATGCCGACAACATTCATTTTCTAAAGTTGTGAAAAATTAATAATTGCCACCATACTTATTAAGATGAATAACCAGATTACCAAGAAGCCGTCTGAGTTGTGATCCTTCTCTTCCAGTTAGTCACACACCAACCCATGAAGTGTGAAAATGTTAGTGCACATTTTGATACGATGAAATTGAATTTTTTATTCATTTTTATTGTACATGACTTTTCCCCGGCTGGGGTGTTTTGCGGTTTGTATTATACATCATTACTCTTGTTCAAGATTCTAAGTTTTATTATGGCCTATAGAAATGTCATGTGTTGCGTGTCAATGGCGCAATGTATTTTTTTGTGAATGGAGGCAAAGAAAAAAATGTGTTGGAAACTTAGTTTTATCATAGAGTTACAAAAAGGAGTCCTACGGTGTCTGACCCAAACGTGGTCATATTGTAGTACTTTCATGTTTCTCATCCATGAACGTAAATAATAAAAAAAAAGATTGCTCATCCTTGCCCTTTTGTTGAAAACTAAAATTTATCATTTGAAATGTCCCTGCATATGAATTACTCCTTATGCATAATCTGATGATACGCTAGTTTCTCGTATTATTCACCTCACTCGTACCGATTCCGCTCGTGTGTGAGACTATTGCAGCGAAGAGAGTTGTTCTGTGACAGAATCCATGGTCATCATCCACCGGTTTCCGCAGTCCCAACCGATAGGAAATTACGAAAAAGACACCACACGTAACCTTCAGAAATGTCGGAAATATAAAACAACAACAGCAAAAAGGTCAGACCAACAACCATTCAACTGGATGAGTAGGAGATAATTTTGCATGAATTGAAGTTCGCCATGATAAATGGCAAGATTTGCAATGTCCTGACATCTGCTAAATCAATATAGAAGAGGTATGTCTGAGGTGCCAGCCTGAAGGAAAGAAATTTATTGTAGAAGAAATCAGTAAATCCATCCACATTCACTTTGCATCCACAATCAAAGCACACAGACAAGATATCCTTCTTTTTGATAAAACAGAAAAAAGGCTCTCATCATAAACATCACAATTTCTCTAAACCCAAACCGTAACCTACAAATAACGTGCGCTACGAAGATAAACAAATATTTAGAAGTGTGTTCCGAAATAAAACAAATGTGGAAACCTAAGTCAGTACGTATATATCTCACAATTATATCCACAGCTGGTATTGTTTCCAAATCAACAATGGATCAACTACAAGCTCCCAATATAAAAAATAGTATCCTCAGCTCAAAGATCCATTATACTACTAGATACATGCCATATTGTAAGAAGATTCCTATTGACCGAAATATAAACTCACTGCTTGACAAAATGATACGTGCGGTATCAGTAGTAATGTTAAGATCAACCATTCCATATGAAAATAAGAAGCGAATATAATAATAATAAATTTGAAAATAGGTAGTACTTTATGATAAAGTTCTTTTCTGTAATTTGATAACCAAATAATTTCCAAATGCTAGATGAGTGTTGGAAATATCGAGAGCCCTTTTCAAAATGATAGTCTGCTCTTGACCACCATTTAGCACATGCATGGGAGTCTCTAGTGTGTAGGCCAAGGGAACGTGTGGCCCTCAGTATTTTACACGGAATATGCATACCCCGCAATATGAACGGCAACTATAATCTATCAGTAAGTAAAACTGCAATCTTTGGCATCTTTTGTACAATTTGGTACCCATTGCCTTAATTTGGTGATAAAGAAAGCATCGAAGCATCTCCTATTGGGTGCTTGAATTAATACTCGCTGTTGCCAAATAGAGAGCAGCAGCTGTGCGATATCAATCGGGCCATAAGTGACTATTGCTGCGCATGCAAGTACCGGTAGTAGGTTGTAAGAAGCAGTGTGGAATACGCGATCGAAGTGCAAAGAACGCAAGTTTTATCCCATTAAAGATGTCAGGATTCGTACCAAAAAATAAAACATTTTCGGGAAGATTCATGTTCTGCTTTCATCTCAGAAAATCTGCTGCTAAAGCCATCATTTGCTAGTGGAGGCCTGTGGAAAGCATGCTCTATCGGAGAGCAAACAGTACCTAGTGCATTGTAGAAGTATTCCTGTGATCTATCCGGTAAGTCGGAACACGCTGTAGATATGTATTTGAAACTTGAGACTTAAACCTTTTCTCTCAAATCCTCTCGCTTATTATTTACTATAGCTACATCCCATTTCTAGATCCCAGTATAATTTAGCACGGGCAGAGGAACCGTTGCGTGGTGGATATACTGGGTATTTTCTTTTTCTCTGTTTTTTCTTTTAAGAAAATAATATTGAAACTCCACCAATTGTCTCAAGATGGAAAAGGTGGACTTCTAATTTTCTATTTCTTCCCTGCATTACCAAAAATTTCCTCTCATGTGCTATTAATATTTGCTATAAGATAACTGTTTCAACTTCATAGCACATTTAAAATACTCATCAAGCTTAACTACCACGGCTAGAAAGTAACATCTTTCAGAAAGCTTACAAGATTTTCCTTTTGCAATTACAGCATTACTTTAAATATGAATGAACATCCATTAATTTTCTAGTTATGAACAAAATGCAAACGATTCAATATTTTCTGCCAGTGTTTGTAAACCAAACATGTTCATAGCAGATGTCATATGAAACATCATAACAAGCAAAATACAAAGTCCACCAACCTACAGCTTCCATTTCTGTTACGTCTTTCTTTTTCTTATTATTTCTTTTCTACTTCTTTAAGCAGTAAATATTTATAATATAGGCTAGCAATCTGAGTAATGGTAACAAATAACTAGATTAATAAGTCAGTGCTTTCTTTTTCGCCTTCTTTTGCTGAGTGATATATTTAATATGTCATATGTACAGAAGGTTCATTAAGTGTTACACGGGAAGTACTTACTCCGACTTTTAGCCTTTTGCATCAAGCGCAAATAAATTTCGATTTATCTTGCCGCAAAACAATAATTGATATACCAATTCTAACAATAGAACAGTAGATAATGCCGAGGAATCCACCCCCAGATGTCGACACAGGCGGGCCACAACCCCCACCAACAGGAACACCCAATCCAAGACAGACTATTAATCCGCCCACATATTATAAGGATCAATCGCTTTTTAGCCAAATTTGAACTTATAGCCCAAATAAATCAATGGGATACCACTGAAAAGAAATTCAGATTGGGCGCATGTCTGAACGACACACCGCTTGATATATTTTTGTCTCTCCACGCCCAGCAAGAATTTAAAAACCTGACATTTCAACAACTAATCGAAAAAATACAAGAACAGCTTAGGCCGGCCTCACACGCAATTCAAATGGAATCGATTTTGAACTCTCATTTTCAAACAGAAGGTCAGAATCCTGTACTTTATTTAATTAGCAAAAAGAAACTGATAGATTACATCTGTCCAAGTATGGATATAAAGAAGCAAATTTACTTCATTATAGTAGGCCTGAGGCCCTCGTATCTCGATCAGGTATCTCTTCAACAATACAACACAATTTCAGAGTTAAAAACGGCATTGGAGAAACTTGTAAACAGGCAATACCTTCTATCCAAACACCAACAGCTTGAGAAAGATTT
>JAGDQP010014631.1:2223-44689 GCA_022664845.1 Lepisma saccharinum | reverse complement strand
TTTAAATGTTGAGTATCTCTTATTAGCACAGAATCAATTAGCACATTCTGAAATTCACATTTCATGTGTAAGTCTCGCACGGTTACGAAATTTTTAATATTCATTAGTGATTTTATTAATTTTTGTGGGAAATTTTCAAGTAGTATAATTATTTGAGTTAGTATTACTATGAAAACAAAGTAATTCTGATTTTCATCACTATTTTTGTAATTCAACTATATAAGTTCGAGTAACATTTATATTTTAGTTTTTATTTTAATTTTTTGAAATTAGTATTTTTGTAGGCATAGTTTTAAAATAACTTTTAGGTTAGTTGTTGAAGAATGAGGCCTATGTACCGATAATCGAAGGAAATGAATTAATATAGATGTTATATTTTCCTCAATCCCTCTTTCTCTTCCAAAAGTACTGCTTCGTCGCTAAATGGTTTAAGTAAGATATTATTGAAATTGAGTTAGTAGTGTTCTTATTCATATCACAAAGTATTAATCTCTGTATTGATCTTTGAAGTAAACAGACAAAGGCGATAGAAAACATCACAAGAAAGAATCATAAACGTGTTACAAAGAGCAAAGCACATGGCAAGGCCATATTTTCTTTATAAACATTTCTTTTAATTCACCAACAATTTGGCGGCCAATGTCGTGAAGTACATGAAATATAGTGTGGGCTGAATCCTGGAGCAACTTGATACTATCTTAGAAGAAATGATCAACACAAAATACAAAATCCTTCTCTTGTATTTCGTAATAGGTACTACTTTCGTAACAGTACTTTAAAACAAGTTGATCTATTTTGTTCTCTTCGCTAGCGCGTCTTCGCTTCTTTAACAGGTAATTTTTAAGGAGGGAAACCCCGACCGATATATAAAGGGAACTTAATCTCCAGACTTGAATACATAAACTTCTACTGCGCGTGGTGGTAGCATTTAGTCTCACGCTATCCAACAATTAGCCCAGTTTCATGTAATATTTATAGGTTTTACTGCTAAGCTTCTGTTCCTTCTAAAGTTTAAAAAAACATTTTGTAGTCGGAATCACAAAATAAAAAGAGAAACGTAAGATTCAATTGGTGGTTAACGTTAGTAGTACAACATTTGTTAATTGGTTGAAACATACAGATGTCAATCAAATGAATCGGCACTGGAGTCGCACAAAGATTCGAGTCTTTCTTCTGTCCATCTTGATTCAGGTTTTCCAGGTGTTTACTGTCACCAGTAGATGCCGATATGGTGCCTAGGTTCAGGTACCATATAAACAATTCGTAAATACTTTTGGATACCATACACTGTAAAAAGTGGAAACTCGAAATAGATGAAAGTTACTCCGCTTTAAGGAGAAATAAAAGTCGAAAATTAGCGTTTTGTTATATTTACTCTTAAATGGGGATATAGTGTAAGCCTTTTAGTGGAAAGATTGGTAAAATTAACTCCATTTTATAAAGTTAAACATTTTATTTGTAATAGCTTAACGTTAACTGAACATGGGTTGAAACTGGCCAAAGTGATTTGTCCGTGAACGTTCAACTTATTTTATACTTAAAACTCGGTCATTTTCTAATCGAAGTGTAACCTAAACAGGTAATTTTGAGGTTACGTACTTTTCTGGATGAAGTTTAAGCCTTAGTTGGATATTCTATAATCCAGTAACAGGAGTAACGTTACTTGCTGATTACTGAACGCCCCTCCCATTTTGAGTGTTTATATTGCCTTTACACTGTGAACAGTAAACAGTTCATTGGTGGACCGAGAACGGCAAGGAGTTAGGTATAAATCTTTACACTGGAGTAAACGTATCTTTTCTTTTTTCACGAGGCATTCGTCGTAGTAAAATCATAAACGTGTTAATGATTAACCTCCTTCGCAGTAAAACCCTAGCTATAGATATCACTCGGAAAGCCAGAAACACCAACTGTCTTTGTAGCTAAGTGGCCATAGCGTCCGACCAGTACGTTTGAGGACCTTGTATCGAAACCCGACCATTTCAACTTTTTTTTTTTCATTTTTAATTTTAAAGGCATATTACTTTTTATTCGTTTCTGCTTTAAAAAATGCTCTGCTTGAATGAAATACGTCGGAACAGTCATATACTTGTATATATACGCATTTTGAAATTTTACAGAAAATAGAACGTTCAACCAAAAACCGGTTGAATGTAGGTTAATCCAAAAAATGGAGGCAGCTGAGCTGCCTCCATTTTTTGGATAAACGTTGTGTCTACTATTTTTACAGTGTATAAACAACAACAACATGTAAATGTTTTATCCATTGCTTTCTTTGGAAGGATATTTTACAAGAAACGTCATCTTCCTCGTGTGCACAGTCTAGAAATGTAAACAAAATAATATGTATATAATAATATTGAGTTTTCTCAAATGAGACAGTGTTCAGAATCAGAGAGATTAATCAATAAATGCAGGATTCAGAGGGAAATCAAACAGGGTTCAAAACAAGAAGAACGAAAAGAGCTTCACAATACTATTGTATTTTAGGAGAAGGAAAAGAAACGTTGCAACACCATTGTTTTTAAGGAGAACGAAAACAAATTTTGCAACACCATTATTTCAGGAGAACAAAAATAAATTATAAAACACCATTTTATTCAGAATAGCAGAAAAACATTGTTTTTTTTTTAGTAGAACGAAAAGGAACTTTGTATTCGTTCCCCTTTTATTCAACGTCTTAAAGCATCAATAGCTTGGTGCTCACCCAGTTGTTCCTCCTCACAACTTACCATATTTAAGATATCTACGAACGGAATGGAATGTCATAATTTCATTTTAACCCTTTTAGATTCTGTTTTATTATTTCTTTTACCCTTGAATCAATAGTTATGGAAGTCAATACTTATAAACAATATAAAAAAAATAAAATAAATAAACACTTAAATGTCAAGATTTCAATGCTAAAATTATGTTCTTAATTAAAGTGTCTGCTTCTGCTATGAAGAAAACAGCTTCAGTCGTAACGAGTGTTTTCTTTGATAAACTGAGTTTCTCTATTTCTTGACATCAGACTGCATTTTAATAAGTATCACTTTAAAATCCAAATAGAGGCGTACTTCTTCCAGATTACTTGTTTTACGAATACTCTGTTAAAGATTGACTGACGAGACTAATATACTAGCATTGTATGAAAAATGATATCTCTAATCTTGTAAAACTATGGCAAATTTTATTTTATATGGGCCATTCTTGTAACTGTTGACTTCGACCCGTCACGTTCGAGTTAAAAGACACCTATCCTCCTGCCGGATCGAACCCGAGACCTTCGAGTCTTTGGCCTTAAACAGCACAGCCACCCGTTCAGCCTGCAATCTTGTAATTTATCAATAGAAGGCAAATACTTACGCACTTCAATCACTTTCTTCATTCTTGACATCTCTTCTTTTACTTTTAGTTTTAAAAATTCAGTTTGCGATAAGCGGCTATGCGAAGAATTTGTCTAACTATAATTCTTGAAATACAGAGATGTAAAGAGCATTGATCGGTGTGGTTTAAGTAGTGTTGCTCATGAGACGAGACGAGCCAGATACATTTCTAAGAAAAACTAGACGAAACAGTAACAGTCTCAATCTCGTCTCGTAAGCAACACTAGGTTTAAGCAGTATGTTGTGGTTGAATTTGTCACTTTTGAAGACATAGCTTGAACTGAAAATTGCCTAAGTAGTGTAACAACTACTCCCTTGCTAGCCATTCCTACCACGATAAGATCCCAGATAATTCTGAAATGAGCAAAATTTACTCTTACAGAAGTTATCCAGAATCCTACAGTAATAAGTACGGCCAACGAAAATAGTTGAAACAAAGGGGAGGATCCTCTAAGGGACCCCACAATTAAAGCCTCTACTATGGGATAGGTAATTAAGTTGATATTGAATTTGAAAAACAAAACCAGATTTCATTTTGCATAAAACTTATAATGTGAATTAATAGTTCTTTGAATTTCACAAAATTTGACAAACAAACTACAAGGAGAACCTGTTCCAATAAAGGTTCTGATCAACATAACTCGAGAATCGATATATTCTTGGAAAGGATTACACTCGTAAATATATACACTAAATATACAAATATACTTCTATATAAGACGCACAAATAAGCAGACTTGATATCTAGAAAATCAATTCTCCAACCATAAAAAAATATAGACATTACTTGTTGAATTCCTATATCCCCAACCTGTGGTTTTCACTCTACTACGAAAAGAATCCTTGATCCAGTAATACGATCCGTAATAGAACACGACGGGATAACAGAATACCAAATTTGAACTTAATCCGACGAATAATAACGAAGATACAAAGTAATGGGAACGATCCCTGCTACCGACCAACCTTTCCACGTGGTCACTCACAACTCTAAAAATCGGAATTTCTGAATCATTCCTTCTGATATCTCAAGTACATAACTTAGAAAGATAATCCCTACAACTTATAACCAATATTTGCGACAAATAACTTAGGATGGCAAAAGATTGAGTAGATACAAAACTCGCCACTCTCAAACTCAATCTACGTGCAATCTCGGACAAAATCGATATAGTTGCAACAAACTTATATACAACATTCCGCGACGTACATAGACTGCTTCAGAAATAATACTGTTCCCCACGCTTGAGGAATTTACTTCATGCGACGAAATTGAAAGATCATCTAAAAAATCACGCTTACCAATACATTCACAAAAGAGACAATTCTCCGAAATATTTTCAAACAAACTCGTAGATGCAAATTGAAAGTAAGGAAATCCCACAAGGATGGTAATTAGGAATCCAATTAATAATGTAGCCTTCATATATGTAACACTACGATCTCTATACTAAATCAATATAAGAAGGAGCTAATCTTAACACACCTTGCCCCTATTGCCTCACAGGTAATTATATCGGCACGGGGCTCTCTCACATCGTCATGAAGAAACCTTAGTTACAATTTCAACCGTGAGGCGGCTCTGTCATACAAAGTTTCTCACCTCTTACTCCAACTAAACACTGTACACAAATATAAATCAAAGTTACTAAAAACAACCAAAAAAATTACCAGAATATTTTGGGTGGGATAAAAGTGTAACGAAACTACAAAATGTTCGTTACAGTAGGCACGTTGTTGTGGTGCCTTCGGGGTCACCGTTTTGAAACCAATGAATGCTTTGTAAGGACTGTGAGGGAGAAACTAAAGGGTAAAAATAATCATTCTTTTGTGGCGGCTTTCAGAAATTTGTCCATTGTTGTGAAAATGTGCAATGAAGAGTGACTAGTAATATATATATAAATATAAACATATTAAATGAAATAGTAAATTTCAAACAATATTTCTTTTGTATTCTATTCATTAAGAAACCTTACCTTTTACGAATGTTACATAGTCAGAATCATTATTTTTTATTTAATCTTTTTTTTTTGTTTCGTACCCGTTATTTGTCAGGAATACTCACTTGAAATTAGACATAGTAACGATGACGCGAAAGTTTCTGCACTGACTTACTTAAAAATCTCTTACTATAAAAATATATTATTTTTTTAAATTTTTGTTCCATGTTAGTTTAAGCCTGGTGATATATTTGTGAAAGAACTATTCTACAAAGTATGATATTTTCTGTACTATCATTAAAATAAACATGTATTTTGTGAATCAGTTCCTACAACATGGAATTCTTAACAACAATTCTGAACTTTGAAGCCTGGAAGTGATTAGATTATGAAAGTTTTTATTTCTTGATTTACAGGAGTATATCTGGGTATTGTATAAATTTTATAATTGAACAGTATGATTCCAAAACACGTTCAATCCAATTCCAAGCATTTGCATAAATAGCAAAAATAATGTAGGGAAATTGGCGAGTTATCAGTTATTATATACATATTCAGGTTCACATGGCACGAAACAAGTTTTGGATTCACCGACAGTTATATAGTAGAAATGACTGCCTGCAGTACGAATGCACACGCCAATTTTACAAAACGCATAAATGGATCGAACAGGTTTTGGAATCATACTTTTCAGTTAATATTAATTAGTGTGCTATCATTGAATGAACGTAACAGAAAGTAATATACATACAATGCCACGAACAGCTAATGTATTTGATAAACTGGTATGGCTTTCAATTCGTTATATGTGCGGCAGTAATGCTGTAACTCTACGGTTTGTCCAACATTATACTATTGTAACACATACATAATAAATAATTTATAAAAGCAGTGTTAATACTTTTATTTGTTTCTTGATTGTTCTAGTTACATTTTCAATTTTATGTTCCTATTTCTAATTAAGAGAATGAATCCACGAATGATATTAAATATCTTTGAACGTGGTCTAGTATTAAACCTAATTTGAAGTGCATGTGCAATTTCTGAATATGTTAGTTTAATTAAAAATGCAAAAACATTCGTGAAGTTAAGCAAGTATCTATGAAATTTCTTATCAAAACTATTCTCAATGCATTTTACATTTTACATTTGTATTTGATTTTTAAAATTAGAAACGGTTTCATTTTACACAATGTAAATTAAGAGTAGATTTTAGTTCAAAGGCGTTTCCCTACGCTTGATACGTTACAGTAGTCTATATATTTATATGATGTTTAAGCTCTTACGTATCACTTAGTTAAATCTTATGTGTACTATAAACTGTTGGTGAATTTATTTTATTTCCATAGTATCTTCCTAGTTTATATCTTTTAATGGTAACAGAAGAAACCAAATTCTCAATATTTGCAACCAGAATTCCTATAGCATGTTACATAACGCTAATGCTTCTCTCTCTGTTTTTCTCATCAACAGGTCTATGTGTTCGGATCTCGTCTATGTTATTCTTTTCCCTCAATTGTTGATGGTTGTCCACTTCAAAAATCACTGCAATACTTACGGTAGTCTAGCAGCGTACATCATGGCGTTCCTAGTGCGAATAACAGGAGGTGAACCAATGCTTGGTCTACCCGCTTTAATTAAATATCCTGGCTGGGACGGCGAACAGCAGCTCTTCCCATTTCGTACGTTAGCTATGATAATATCCTTAGTAACATTGGTGGGTGTTTCCTGGCTTACAAAATATGTCTTCGAAGGAGGCAAGTTACCTCCCAGTTATGATATCTTCCGATGCGTGGTTAATATTCCAGACGATGAGGTACGGGTTGGTGAACCAGCTGAAGGGGAGTTGACTATGATGAGTTCCTCAATGGTGAAGATGTATTCGGCCACTGACGAAATGAATGGAAGAATTAACCCCGCGCTGGAGGCAGATGGAGATCCGGATGTTGAGGAGGCTAAACTTCAAATGGCAAATAACGCTAAAGAAGTGGTTGGGAACAACCCATATAATACAACTTCTTTAGAAAGGTCCCAAAACACAAGCAACCAAAATAAACTACAAGAACAGACTACTTTATAAGTAAGAAATGAACTAAAAAAGGGGAAAGAAACATTAAATATCAAAACACGTAGTTTGTTGTTCCCTACGCTGATTCAGTGTAGTTACCATTAAAAGTATTAATGTTATACTCAGAAATACTATTCATCATGGAACTTGTTATGGAAGCTTAAACGTGGATGTGTATTTTGTGAAATAGTAGGTAAAAATGTTCTCAAATAAGACTGATCATACACAATAATATTGTCACATATTCAGAGTGTTTTGCTTAAATAGGAAACAGCAAAACAAAAGAAAAATAATTTTGGTGATATACATATAGGAAAACAACTAAAGACAAGTCTGACATGCATTTAACAAAATCTCATTACTGTTCATGCTTTCTCTTAGATTTTCTTTACAACTTCTGGATAATGTATATTTTAAAAACAAAATTGTTATGTGATCTTTTGAACAGTGTCTGATAATTTTCATTTGTTTTTGCTTAATTTGTAAAACAATATCTTCAAGCTATATTGGAAATAATAACTAAGACGTAGGCGTGTATTTAATTATTTGTTTTCTTTTGACATCTATCAGCATGTTTCGGTCATATTATGTGCCCTTCAACGAAACGGTGAATTGATTTTGTTGTAAAATTCAGACTTATATTGTAGAAAAATTGTGACGATGACCAGCAGTCAACTAATAATGTTGAGTAATTCTATGAACGTTCTTATACCTAAAATTAAACTTTCTGTTCTACCCACAGAGACCAATATTAAGTATAGTATCTCTAAAATATTACTTTTAAAAATATAATGTTCATTTTACATATACATTTAAATGCATTACTTTGGTCAAATAATTATGTGACTCAAAAATCAATGTTTATTATTGATGTTTGCTTACGAGGTACACATATAAAAAATATATATAAATCTTAGTATAGAGTTCAAAATTTTGAGTTAGTATTCTGAGAACATGAACAAATTAAATGTATTTTAAAATTTGAAGATGCACCATGCAAAATATGTAACCGTTATTTATATAATTTACATATTGATGATTTTGGATTAGTTTTATATCGTTTTAATTTCAAATGTGACTTTTAGATATGTTCTTATTTCGGTATATATTTTCAAAAGCGTTTCAGAATGATTCATTTTTTGACTATTAAACCTTCTATCCACTTTGCGTAGTTCCTAACTTAATACCTATCCTACTGTCATGGTTTGAAAACTAATTTTGTTGAGTTAAACATAGATACAAATAAATATGTGGATGGTCTTTGATTAACTATTTAAAGTGACATTATACCAGGGAAATAACTTACTACTGATTATTGAGGCATTGGAATGCTTCGAAAAATTTTACACTAACATTCAAAAAATTGCTTTCTCCGTAAAGATATTGTAATGAATTGAGAAATACGAAAGATGTAACTCTGTTGTGTTTTCAGCCAAGGTTCCTTTAAATAAGAAAAAACGTTCCATTTTGCTTTGTGTTGACCTACTTGAGCAGGTAAATATGTTTAACATGTAAATTACAAGTGACGATACACTATATAAATGCTTAACTTGTGTAAATGTTTTATCTAGTCATGTGCGTGTAAGTATGGTAATAATGAAAGATTTACTTTGTTTCGATTTTCCGTGTTTGTGTTCATATACCGATAGACCAATTTAGAAAGTTTGATATTATGTGTAATCATTTTACAAATAAAACGGAAAACATATCTAATTATACATATCATTGTTGATCTATTTGGTATATGAAGTGAGATTTACATATCAGAGATTTGTTGGTGTGTTGTTTCTCTCAAATAAATGGCACTAAAAGTATATGTTAGTGGCTCCAAACATTACATATCAGTATTATATTATGAATAAAGCTGTATGCGTATGGACGCTATGTGACAAAATTAATGTTGATTTTTATTCACAGTTTAGAGAATTGTTCCGAAAAAAATTATAAAATAATTTTTAAAGATTTCACAAAGCAATAACGATCATAATCATTCCAAAATAATTTTACAAGTATATTTGCCTTTCTTGCCATTTTAACAAACAAATGGCATAAAAAATTAATATCACTGTAAAGACATAATTTTCTTCTGGAATTTTACATTTAATATGTATATTGAGTTATTTCAACTTCTGTTGTAAGTTAATTACAATCATTTTTTATTGTTCTGAAGTAGATGAGTATATAGTTTTTTAAAGGATTCGAATATCACAATTATTTCTTTCTTACCTTGACATTATCGAGTGTTATAAACACTGTTTTAAAAGTTCAGAAACGGGAAAAGCGTTTTATATTAATTTATCTAATTTCTTATTTAAATTATTTTGAATCAAAGCATTATGAGAGACAACCTTCCGAAAGTTAATTATGACAACAAAAATATCAACTTCTAAATTAAAGAATAGTAGTTACTATACTCTTAACCACATATCTGAAATATGCCTTCTACGAAACTGTTAAAAATCATAAGATACATATCAAATACTAAAATATATTTTCCAGTTATAGAACATAATGCAAGAAGGATTGGTGTCGAAAATATTATATAAATACAGCATAAGACTTAGGATAAATATATTTACATATTTCAATTTCGAATTAGCTATGTGTTTTGAATTTTTAGGGTATACATTTCAATGGGAACACTCAACACCGTTCGGTTTAACGTGAAATATAAACTGTATCAGTTGTACTAGGAGATTACAATTATTATGATCTTTAATCAACGTTTTGGAAAGTTCAATTTATCTATTATAATTGGGTGTACATGAATGTGTATTCAGATGCAAAACCTAAATCATGACAGTTACTGTTGAATTTGATTAGTATCTTGATGAATCCTTTTTAAAAAGTGTGCAATTAGTAACGTTTCTGAGTTATTGCAATAAAAAGCTATGTTTGAGAGTTTTCTTCTTAAGTAATAATCGAATATTGAAGTTTTAAAATGAACAGGACATAATTTAAGTACTATTATATATGTATCAAGAATACACATAAATCCGTAGAGCTTACTATGAAAGGCGCACATATCGCACGTTCCCTTAGAATATACAGACCAGCGTAAGGGAGATTATTTTACTTTCTGAAATAGAAAATATTCGTTCGCATTATGTTGAGTGTTCAACTTAAAATGCGAACAATCGCACATCACTGTTATGTTCTGCTTATAATTAGGATTTTTATAAGAGTGGCACAAACAATATTTTACAATGAAGTCCCCCAAATCGGTTATTTCGTGGGTCACATATTTTAGTTGTACCTTTAAAATCCTATAATTTGTCTTCGTATTTACCATTGTTTGTTACGTTATGGTGAAAGAATGTTGATATTATGCTAAGAATTACTTCAAAGCGCTTAAACCTGTAAAGAAACCATGTTAATGTTTCACATATTTATTATTTGTTGTAAATTTTAACAGCTGCTTCATTGTTGCAAGACTCACAGTATTTATTTATTTACTAAAATGAATTTATCAACTGTTATATCTTATCAGAGTTCTTGTGGAGTCTCACACTTTTCAAAAGTTTGATTAATTAATATTTTAATAAGTCGTGTGATGATCAAGTTCTAAAGAATATAATTCTATAATTTGTATATAAATGCATAACAATTTCAGAAAATTTATTTAAACCATGATTTGAAACTTAAGATATTATCAGTTGTGTCACTAAACTATATAAACTATCCCTTGGTGGTTTACTTTCTCCAAATTGAAAAGTGAAATATAATTATTTTTATTAAATCTAAATAAAAATTTTACGACCGGATATTAGAAACAAATTATTATTTGACTAGCGTATTAAATACATGTTTTTAAAGCACAACGCATTGTTTTGACTACGTCTAGCTGTTATCAAGTGTACTTTTAACAGAATCATTAATATTTTTTTTGTTTCGAATATTTGAATTCTTATTGTTCCTAGACCATATTTATTTGTGTATTGAAAAGTGTAGTTAATATGCTAGTTAAATAATAAATTTTGTTTCTAAAATTGAGAGTAAAATGTTTATTTTTGTTTAATAGATATCTGCACGGCACGTGATGCTAGAAGTTATTTAAATATTTTTTGTTATTTAGTAATTTGTTGAATATAGTATTTTTTTTCTAAAGAAAGTTAAAGTAGATAAAGGTCTTAAAAATTCAGTTCTTTTAGATAGGAGAAATAGAAGAACTCCGGTGAAAATATAGCCGGTGCCTTATGTGATGTGACTCGTAAGTAATGGCTTGATATACGCTTGACTATACATATATTCATGTTGATGAAATTAAGAAAAATATTAGTATATATCATATAGATATATACAGTATACACTGTTGTTCTGTATTTGCAGATTGTATCGGATGTGTCTGAATGTTGTTTAAATAACTATTGAACTGTTCTTATATAATGTCCAAATTTCAACTTTATATTCAAGTTACTTACTGTTGAATTGTAAATGATGTTTTGAGCAACAATATATTTGTCAACTTTATTTCGTGGTCGTATTTTACTTCCTTTTTATTGTGTCCTCAACCCATTTCGTCTATCCAGAAACGGTACTTAATTTTTCATAAGTGCTTATTTTATGTCTATTTTTATTTTAATTAGTGTTGTTGTTATTAGAAAACATCAATTAAGAATTTCATGTGAAAATCAGTACATGTCAATTCATGGGTATTAAATTTGCTAAAGAAACAATGTTTACTGTAACTTGATGTTGTTTGACGCACATAAACAAAAATGAATAATAAGATTTTGGTATTGTTTTTAAATATTATTGCGCATAATCTTCATAGATTCTCCCTTCGTTAATGTACTCTTTTCTTCAAGTGCATTGTATTTAGTAAAGGTATGATTTAGAAAACAATTTTAAATTTATATATATATACTTGTAAATTCAATATATTTAGCTTAAATTCACTGTTATAATGTTTACTATCTTGTGTTTTGAAGCAAGTGGCTTTTTCCTAAAATTCTTAATATTGTTCAAAATTTTATTTTATTTCTTATAATTCATGTTATTCTTAATTAGAAGAAAGAATTTACTTCAAAATGTTCATCTACTCAGTTTTATACAATTTAAGCACAAAACACACTTTTAAGTTGTGTACATCTTGTGTTGAACAAAAATGAATAATACAACGAATGTAACTTCTTCTCGTGTCTGCTAATCAGAAAGAAACTGTATAAAATTTGCTTCATTTTCTTTTAAATAAAAATTGAGATGTTTATGCAGATAGTCAAAGGACAGAGTGTGGTATATTAGAATCCTAACTGTATACTTCTTTGGATACACGTGCATTTAAACCAACTGTATACATACACACACTACATATATATATATCGTTGCCGAGAGGTGTAAACCTTATATAAATATGTACACATATTAATGTTTGTACCATAGTTAATACGTGTATATTGGAAGTGTGGACAATTGTTAACCCGTATGTTAGTAATCAGCCGAGACGTGTCATATCTATACATATATTTATCATAGGATCATAAAACAAATATCACTTGAATGTTTTCTAAACCACAAATAATCTCCATATCACCACAATTAACCGCCCCATGGGAAAAGAATAGGCAAATAAATAATAAAATGTAGAAATAGTACAATCAAGTAAAGTGAAATAAATAAAATAAAAATAGAGAAATGGATTATATGTAAACTAAACATCTGTAAACATATTTGCACAAAGAAAGTGAAAGTTCAACAACATTAGGAAAATATATATATATATATATGTTCATATATGTAGCCGTTAGGCGGCATGCAAGTAATTAATTACTTGATTATGAATGTCTCCGGCAGGCAGAATATCCCCCCCACTCCTTAGGCAATAATTAAAAATATAATATGTTGCTATGAAATGTGTTAACGCATTTCATAAGCATCAGAAAATGACCAAAGATGTTGAATAGAAAGTTATAGATCAACTTTTAAAAGAAAAGAAGCAAGCAAGTATCTAAATGTAGTGTATTTTCGATTGTGTTGTTAGTTAATTGTTGTACAAACAAGTGTTTTTGAGATATATAAAGAGCGATGATGGTAATGGAGAAATGATTAAAAAAAATATATTATCATGTGATGATTAGTTGCCAATTCTACGTTTTATGAACCGTTATATAAAACAATTGAAAAATATAATTTACAAATTGTGAACGTATCAAGATGTACGTTATATTAAAAAGAAAGATACAAATATGCAGAAGTGTTAATTTGTTGTTACAATGGGTTGGATCATGTAGTTCTTGTATGCTTGTTTTTCCAAGGCCTGGCGCCTTGTACTATATGGACTGTTAAAAATAAGTGGTTTAAATTGAGAAGAATATTGTATACATGAACATACGAAAACTGTAAGTTTGATGTACATAGCACTAGAATGTGGAAAAAATATATAGAATGTTTGTAGGAAAAAATGAATAAAAGGAATGAAAGCAATTAATGTGTTTCTTGGTTTTTGGACATTTATTTGTCAATAGATGGTGCTATAAAGGATTGGATGGAATAAACTATCGTAAAATTATTGGAACATATTACATCCATAATGTAAGTTAAAAACAGAATCTAAAATTAATTCGAGTGCTTCATTATTAATGCCATTTTTATACATTGAATAATCAATTTAATGATGGAGACAAAAATTAAGTTTTTGTCTTCGCGATTTCCGAGCTAAGACATCGATTTTGTTTAAATTCAAAACTCAGTTTTCTATCAAAGTATGGTTTTGTTTCAAACACAGGATTCTTTTTTAAAATAAAAATCTTGCTTTAATTTGTTGTAGAACTCTTAAACGTCTATTGATACTTTTCTGTACAATCTCCTACTATAATGTTTGGCTCTTATGCAGTGTTGGGTAGTACCTAGGTACAAAACACGTACCTAAAGCATGTACCTAGGTACATTTCAGTTGCTGTACCTAGTACCTGTAACTAGGTACTTTTTCCTGTACCTCAATCTTAGATACTACAGAGAAAAATAGAAAGATAAATTTCTTAATGATAATGTTTTAAAAACAGTTTCTAATATTAGGGTGGTAAGATACATATTAACGGAATCTTGAAAGTTTTTGCCTCACTTAATCCCAACATAAACAACTGATTCATTTCCAATATATGCTTCATTTGTCCCCATGAAAACTTTTTATTCCAATACTGGCGATTTCTTCGAACTTTTAAAGTAAAAGCTTCTCCAAAATTTGGGAAGCAAAAAAACAACAAAAAGTCGCAAAATCCTTCATCGGCAGGAAACGTGGAATGAATGCAGGTACATCCATATTAAAAAGACAAAATAGAAGGTGAGTTTCTAGTTTCAGAACATTATTTAAAGGTTCAATACACCCTGAATTCATCTACTTCATTTATTTTTTTATTAACTGAAGGACAGATCTTGACACGCTGAAGGAAAACTAGCTGGTTATTTTACGTTTGATGCAATGTTTCTTTTGTAATCCTTTTACGAATAATAAACTACTCTTTGTGGATCACAAGAACATCACAGACGTGCTATAATTTTAATAGACACATGACTTGTATTGGTAACTTGCATTTACAGAGACTTTGGATCGGCACTGGGGAGACACACAACTTGGAATCCTACTGTTGGCCACACTAAATGAGGTTTTCCAAGGATTTCCTTAGTTTCACCAGTCGAATCTTGATATGACATCTAGACAAAAGTCATGACCGCTAACTTAACCTTCCATCTACTCGGAAAAATGCACAGAAAAAATAGTTGTGTTGATTCAACAGTTTTCGGAGTACCAGGGTGTCCACCATTTTTCTGTGTTAAATCAACTCAAAAAATGGTTGATTTAACACTGTGATAGTGCTATATGACACCCTCCATTATGTTGAAGGAGCATGGACAACACATGTATTGTGTACAACAACCGAAATCAACACCGCATTTTGTGTTGGGATTGAACACGGAAAAGTGGTGGATGCCCTGTGATACAGAAAAGCGTTGAATCAACATCGCTATTTCTTTTTGTGTGCTCTCCGAAGGACGCTATCCCTCTGACATATGACAAGCTTATTCCATAGTTACCTTAAGGTCCATAAGTAAATATAAATTAAGAACGAAAAGAATTGTATTTTGATGTTTTGCAACGCATTGCTTTCTCCATTTGTCAGAAATGGTATTTCCCGTTTAATTATGTTAATGTTATTTTTTCATTCGAATGCCAATTTCCTTTTCACTTCACAAGAGAAAGAAGTGAATAACTGAAAGATTTTGTCTAGGTTCTCAATAAGTTGGACATTGCAGATAAATTTTAAAAGAACTATTTATTTTTCAAATCATTGTACAATAATATTTTATTACCTAAAACCGCACGTATCTGGCACATTTTTAAAAATAAATTTCATGTTGGGAGCTTCCTTCACATAGTATGTTCACTTCCCTGTTTACTTGTCTTCTTCATGGAGTTAAACATTGTATGCAATTAAACATCATTGGAAGTATTGAGTGCCCGTGGTTTAGTGACTAAAGCGTTAGTTTCGCACTCGGGAGTTCGTGGGTTCTATACTAGTGACATACAATCCTGACTGAGGTATTTTTAGTGTTATGTCGTTATTGTGACCAAGTAAATGCCGTGATGATACCTTCAACCTAGACCCTAGTCGATTCATTCCTTCATCCTTTCCCCTACCCTATCCCAGCATGAGCTATCCATATCTAAAAGCCAAAAAACGAATTCAAATCGTTGAAGTGAAAGATGTCTTACTTCAGAAGTTTATCTAGGTAAAAAATCTTGAAGGAAGGAAAAAATACACTAGGAACAGGGAGTTGAAATAGTTCAATTGCGTGAGGATGCCGTCCCATCGTGCCACAATAAAATATAAAATTTAACGGATGCTATATTTCCACCCGAATTATTTATTTTAGTTTTATTTATTAATAGAAAACAAACATCTTAGATTTGAAATAAGAAGTTTGGAATTCCACGTATTATCAATATGTATTAGGAATGTCTTCCTCTATAAAACTATGGATATTTTCTCTCGAATTTTAGACAAGATATTTCTAATAATTAACTTCGATCCTTATTATATAGTGCGCAATTAAGCACCAACAAGTAGGTGCAAGCTCAGCTTCCAATCTACAACAGATGATATTAGGAACTAGAACTAAATGTACCACAGCACAAGGTTATTCTAAAAAATTCATATCTTTATTTAATATATTAACAACCATCCCGAAAATCGCAACATCTACTTCCAAATATTACGATCAAATTACTGCGCTATGTAATTTCACTCACAGAAGTAATGTACCCATATGAAACGCTACAAAACTAGTTTTAAATGTACTATTCATAACAACAGACAGTACACTTTTGGGTGTCAAACAGAAACAATAATCGATTCTTGCAAACTCAAGAAGATATTCTCATTATCTTCGTCTCATATACAAAATATTAAGGAGAAAGAAAGAAATATGATTCTTTTCAGTAAGGTGATAGAACATACGAGAAAACAAAAATTCTGACACACTGGAAACTTTGTATAGGTTCGTAATATAATGTGCTGGTAAACTTTTGGAGATAATAGTACATAAAATAAGAAAATAATTTCTGGTCATTTGGAAATTCCGCCGTGTTTAGGAGCCGAAAGAGTGAGAGATGTACGGCTTCAAATTTTAAACTTTATTAATCGTAGAGCTGATGCGGCATGCTATCTATCCTCAAAGACTTCAAACCTTATCTATTAAAAATGCGTATTCGAACATTGAGTATACAAGAATTCTTAAAAGGAAGTAGAGGTTCTCATAAATTTTCAGAAGTAAAGGTGGGTCGAAATAAGCTTGAATGGAATGACTTCCCAACAGGTGCGACTTTTCTTCAGAGGATATCTGGGAATCGCCTGCTTCCTCTGAGAAATCTCTTGCGCACCCAACATAATTTTGAAATATGCAAATGTAGATTGAGAAATTTGGAAGCCTTTGACGATAGCATGCCGCATCATCTATGCCGTTAGTTGTATTGGATATTTGAACCTCTACAGTTCATTTACATGTAGATCCAAAATTCGGCGGAATTTCCACCAAGATGACCAAGATTTTCTCATTATTTTATGTACTATCATCCCTCAAAATGTGTCGATGCATTACGTTACCACCCGATACCAAGGAACAAGTGGACGCAGCTCATGTTCAGCACCGAATACCCTTTTGAAAAAAATACGTAAAAGAGTATATGTAAATATGGTGGAAGATTTACTTACGCGGAAGAAAGATATTTCTATTAATGATTTATCAATTTAGTATTTAAATTCAAGCATTTTCTGACTCTTTCCTTTGCTTTCATTACTGTATATATTATTAATATACAGTATGCTGTATGAAAATGTTCGTTTTTTTAAACAAGGGTTAGATAACACAGCACACTTTGCCTGAATCTATCGTGCTCAATAATGTGTTTATTATTATTATTATTATTATTACAGGTAACGATATAGGAGTGATATTCTAGTTAATCAGCATCCTCTTAGTTTATGACATCATTTCCAGACTTGTTTAGCAATAACTGGGTCAAGTTCCTAAAAAGTACCTTAGGTACACTTATCAGTACCTGTACCTAGGTACATTGACCAACTTGTACCTAGTACCTGTACCTAGGTGCAATTTAAGGTCAATACCTAGGTACAAAAAACAAGTACCTAACCCAACACTGCTCTTATGTTTTAAACAAAGAAATGAGTAACCATACCATTTGGTTGATGTTCTTATATAATTATCATTGTTTCGACCAAGAAAAATTTCCAATACAAATGACTTACGTAACGAGCAAAAATATTCTTCCCGTTCTTAAGATACCCAACTTTTACCTAAGCCAATATTAGCACAAATTACCCTAAGAATCATTTATGTTCTAGATTAACCCGAGAATATATGTTTGTGTTTCCTAATCATCTTCTTAAGGATTAAGAGGACTTTCACCCGCCAATTTCAGCAGTAGGCGGAAATGGAAAGCGAACATACTTTTAACTTATCTCGATTGTGTAAAAAAATTAATTTGTAAAGTCCAAAAACACCTATTTCCCAGTCAGGAATAAAAACTACAATCGAAATTTGATATTCGTGAGAAACACCTTTTCTATGCGCAAAAAAACACTTTCACACCCTGCGATGTCAATATAGTAACACTACACTGAAGACAGTTTCGGTTATTTGTATATAAGGATTTTAAATCTACTGTATAATTAATTTTAATTGCGGTGTCATTGCTATTAGGTAAAAACTTCACACAGCTTTCAGCACTGTGGAAAGTAGCTAACATACACACTAGATTCGGAAGTGTAGAATTCTGCTGATACAAAGCGCAACAATTCATCTTACAATAGCGGAAAGAGAGACCATTAGTGGATTTTCATCGAAGAAAAGACAACAAATTTCCGCGAAGAAAGAACAAGGATATCGGACCAATACTGGGCCAATAACGCGGAAAACGATCATGGATGGGCATTATGAATAAATATCTGTCAACAATGACGTGGTACGATATTTAGCCATTCAATGATATTCATGAAACTTAAGAAATGTTTTGTACTTCAAAGAGAAAACATGCAAAAGAAACTGTGGAGTTAAAAATATTAAGTTTAGAGAACTATCACCGCATGAAGGTGTCATTGCGCGATATCGATTGAGACTGGCTGATATTGTTCTGAAGAGCGTTCTGTGTGTTCGAGAATGACCGTAAAATGTAATTGTAAAATAACACCTGTTACGTATAAAACTTTTACATGCTCTTTGCCCAAACTCATTCTGTAATGGAAATACTGTGTATGTGACCACAGTCCATGTCTGAGTTGATGAAGTGAATAATCGAATTATTGTTCTCGCAGGATGTCCATAGTGTAATGGCTAAAGGGACAGACTACAAATCACAAGGTTACAGGGTTCAAATTCAACCGCAGAGAAGGACTAACATTTTTATTTGTACATGAAAACGACAGAATAAGGACGCGTAATGGAATAAAGACAGATTTAATCAAGATTACATTTAGTTCCAAAACTACTTTAAAAAGATATGTTATTCAGTTTGTTAAAATTGTAAATATAGTGCTTTTCGATCACAATCAAAATCGATCTCCGATCGGCAAAATTGTTTGTCATTCGATATTAATCGGTATTGGATAAGAATATCGATCGAAATCACAAATCATGCGCTATTGAAATTTATTACTACTATTTACCCTACTACTATATTTGTTTCAATTATGGTAGAATGGCACATCGAGCAACGAAGTTTCTAAGATCAGGACCCACGGTATACGGTGGAACCCGAGCCACTACGCTGAACCACCTGCGATGGTTCGCACGTCTAAGATCCCCCACGAACGATATAAAAAAATTCCTTGCGATTTCGACAGTACTTTGATTTCTTGTTATCGGAAATAGTGACGTACAAACATGAAAACTTTATTCTAAAGATTGTATTAGATACTTAGGGTGGGTGCAGTGATCTATGAATCTTCAAAGAATGAATTTTATCTATGGCATATAGGCATCTAAGGTTCAGGCTGGGATATGGGAGGAGAAAGGATTCGGGAAGGTGTCGGCCAGAGCCTATGTTGAAGGTTCCATCCCAGCATTTGCTAAGTATCACTGAGGAAAACCCTGGAACACCTCAGTCAGGATGGTCGGGCACTGGGATCGAACACACGACCTCCCGAATGCTACGCCAACGCTCTACCACTGAGCTACAGCGGCTCGGTTATTCTTTATATTGTTATGCCTACAATACTGCGTGTTCAGTATTAAAGATTCACCAACGCAGTTATTTAAGATGGCGGTGGTAGGTCTTCAGCCTTCTAGTAAGTAAACCAAGCCGACGCTTCAAACTTCTTTTTTGACCAAACTTGGTATGGGAGTAGAGTACATAAAAAAAACCACCAGAAAATATTATTAAAAGTGCTTTCGTCCATAAAGACGGGCGCAGTGGCCAAAAGTTTGATTTATAAGAATAAGTGAGATCTAAGTCGGCAAACAAACGACCATTTATAAAATGCTTGAAATAATTAGAAACCAAATACACATGAATAGATACTGGGTCAATGCGCTATATTTTATAGGGTACTTTGTCATGGCCGCCATCTTGAAGTCGGCCATCTTGAATCTTACTCGATTGTTTTTAAATGGGAAGAGGGTCATGTTGTATATCAATCTAGGCTAGAAGTTTGTCTACGTTGATCAGAAATACGTTGATGAAGTCAGTTTTGCCATAAATGTATTTCTTTTTTGATAAAGATAATTGAGAAATAATCAGCTATTACATGAGTTTGCTTACAAAGGAAAAAATGGCGGTGTTGATTCAACACTTCGATGTCCCATGTCGATCAGCACTTTTTGTGTTAAATACACACAACATACTGTGTTGATTTCAGTAATGGAATCAGGAGAAAAATAGAAGCCTGAATGAGATTTGAACATGTATCGCTCGGTTAGAAGTCCAGCATCCTACCCAGTGCACTAAATAATGAGAAACAAGAAACAATAGATTTAAACAGTGTATAGAATGAGATATTGGTCTCCTGAACCGCGAAAACTAAGTTACTCTGACGACCTACGCCATGGTTTAAACACATTTCTATTTGTCAATTAGGGATCAGAATTCCCATTTATTGAGAATATGTTCCATTTCTATGAAAGCAAGTAATCAAGATAGCGGAATCGATTGCAAGTCGTCATACAAATAAATATTTATGCCCCACACTCAAAAGTTGAGGATTAAAATAATAACAAGGTTTGGAAGTCATAGTGCCTGCGACTTCATAGTAACAGGGTCCGACCCCATTCACTGTTAATACAATGACCTAAACAGTATTTGCCACGTACGAGCTTGGTGCAGCGGTAAGAGGTTGGCTTACTACATAACAAACACGGGTTCTAAACTCGGGTTCGAATCACGGTATTTTTCTTCTTTTTCTTTCAAACTTTATATTTATATGTTCACATTTATTATTCATAATTGCTTTGGCATACAAATAAGGCTACTGAAAGCTAGAATATATATACATAAACCAGGTTTGACCCGCGTGATGTCCAAGGGAGCATGGTGCGTCCGAAGGAAACTGGGTGGCGTGACCCTCAGGGGGGCGCAGCCCCTGGTTAGCGGTGGGCATACGCAATGTAGCACTTTTGAGTATGACCACCGCTCACTGAGTCCCCAGTTGAAATTGGCGAATAAGCCAGCAAGTGGGATTTACTTTCTTGAAAGATAGTTCTAAAATCTAGGATATATATAAATAACTCCCTGAGGGTAGCGAGTTTAATGGCTGATTTAACAGCATATTTGTTATGGTCTGTGTAGCTAAATGGTCAGTGTTTGAGACTCTTATTCGTAAGGTCTCTGTATCGATTCCACGAGCGACATTCGAAACAATTTCCTCTAGGAATTAAGCGAAGTAAATTCTGTTCGTGATAGGTCCAGAAAGAGATTTATCCCGCATAGGGAGAGAACCACATGACAGAGCTAGAGGAGGGCAGGGGGAGAGACGCAGACTGTGTTTATAAGCGTTCAAATGTTATTTATTTCCATATCTTGCGCCATTTTTCTTTCTATGTTTTCTTGTTTTCCCTTCTTTGTTGTTTCGCTCTTTCCCCGTCTTCTTCCATGCTTTCTTTCTTTCTCTCTCTCTCTCTCTCTCTCTCTCTCTCTCTCTCTCTCTCTCTGTGTGTGTGTGTGTGTGTGTGTTTGAACAAGGCCAAGAAAGGGATTTCTGTAAACTCTCTCGTGGTTCTCTTGGCGATTCTCACCTTTAAATATTTCTTCCTCCAAATGGAAGAATATCCTGGTATTCAATGTTTTCGCGGATATTTGTATTGTCATGTTGGTTGTCTCACTATTAGGCGTACATTGTAACAATTCTTCTGGAGGAAAAAGCTACTATTTCTTATAACTGCAACCTCTATTTACTTTAGCTGTTGACTGTACAAGTCAGATGTCGATTTCGAAACGGGTTCTTCTGCAAAAATTTGAAATCGAGATTTTTTCATTGTTGGGGCGTTTATCACGTATCATAAATTACGTTTTATCACTTTCGAACACATTAGTAAGATTTTTGGAAACCAAAAGTCTTCAAATTCATTTCGTGAGAAAGCAAATGAAAGAAACATAATTAACAGTAAAAGTGGTATATAAGTTTATCTTTTCCAATATTATTTTGCAAAAGTAAAATATTGGTAAACTACTGCCTTCTCCAACTATTTTTAAGATACCTGCTAATTTTTCTAGCGTTTGAAAATTAGAAGTGTATAACAAGTGTTTCTGTCAAATTTTAACATTCATGGTGCCTGAGCAAGGAACCGTTTGGAAATGGATGACTGGAAAGATAAATTGGTAGTCTCTGTGTTTCACATATCTATATAGTTTACTGTTTGCACATTTGTTTGTTTTGGCATGCTTTGAAGTACGTTTCTTGCGTTTTATTAACAATGTTGATAATTATTTTTAAACAATGCTTAGAAATTACATTTGCTTCAAAAACAAACAAGCTAGTCCTGATATCATCAATAGCATTTGTTTTCATTGTTTATTTCACTTGTATTGCTCATACGTATACTGAAATACGTATATAATAGTACATATTGTTCATGGTACTTTTGAGGGTAACTAATGAAGGCCAATTGTTAAGGAACATTAGGGCCTATTGTTGTTTTGTATCTTTAGCACATTAAAGTCAAGATACATTATTTATAATTTTCGTGAGTCCCCCACGAGCCCGTCGAATAAGAACTTGGGGAAGAAACACTGTTTTGTAGCTGGGGAGACTGCATTAATCCATTTAATTTTCCTCACGATAGCCGAACATATGAAGAATTATCCTGAGGTATAAGTAACCCTTTAAACAGCTATTTTTGGCACTTTTGTTACGATGAAACATCCTATATCCCGTATACAACGTGAATGTGAAACGTACAGCTCACCTATAAGCCCCTGAACAAGATGCAAACAATATTTCCTCAGTGTTCAGACGGTATTAATTTCACCGTTTTTCTGTTTGTGGGGGAAGGGTTGTTTGTTTGTGCCGGTCTCCACAAGTGAAGATTTGCTCGTTAAGGTAAATCAGTAGAGCACGTCGATGGTGTTCGGTGACGCAGTAGCTATGGCGTCTCAGAACTCTTACTTGTTCTCTTGTAATCGGGTGGTTGCAAAGCATGACTCTCTACAATCTCAATATCCATGATCTTGCATAGGGTGTAACGAATGAACGGGAACTCCTTTGTCTTGACTAGTGATGCCCCCGGGAGTTCTCCAGTTTTCCGAGGGGCTCGGAATGACGGGGAAGTAGGACATTATGGCCAAGAGTAGCAGTCTGTGCTCACGATTGTGTTCGCGAAAGGGCCTCAATCAAATTCACTTGTCAAGGACCACAGATTGCCTTGCGCCGTTACTGGTCATAACATTATATTAACATCAGGCCTCGCCGCAGCAAGGGCTGTTTCACGTTTGCTATCGCATATGCTGCTGATAGTAATGATGATGAAGACAGACTTGTGATCCGCAAGTCACTATCCAAATTTAACTTATGGCATTTTCCATTGCTTTATATCAAATGGACATTATGTTAACGTCCTAAGAAAGAGCTCTAAAGTTTAAGTGGATTTACATCACTTCTGCACCCACCTCTTGCGATTACAGAGTTACGAGCATTACCACTTCTCTAGAAATTGTATTTTGGTTCCAATTGTTTAATTATCTACAAATTTCTGCACAATTTCACTTGAGATTAATGGTCGGAGAACAAAGTTTTCATTCAGGAAAATATGTTTGTGACATGAAACCAAGTTCTTACAAAAAACAATCATATTTATACTATCAAGTATATACGTTCCACATCTTGTGAATCCTAGAAGCTTTTAAAGTTTCGTTAGAATAACACCACGTATGCTCCAATCCGATCCGTGATAGTGGGTATGAAATAGTTCGTTAATCGTCTTCGCGTATGTAAAGTAATATTTCGAATGCAATGTAAATTGTAAGAATATTTGCAATTCCGTACGTTTTTGTTGTTACTAGCGTCAATGTTGACTTACAGTGAAAATGTTTGTACTGTTCGATATGTGATTCAGCAACCACAATGGTTATGATTATATTTAGGACTTTTCTAATTTAAGTACTTTTCGTGATCTCAACGTCAACTGATATGTTTTCTCCGTTACTTCCGACTCTGACGATTGTATAATACAATAGATTTTATTTCAACTTTCCTTCTGTGAGATATCTTGCAACTTGTCTCCCTTTGTCACTTTATGTGAACTACACGACAATGCAAACTGATGCACTTGAAGAAGGTAGAAAATTACTCGCCTTCTGGGTCTGAATCACATGAGACATGATAACATAGAGAAACGTGTAATTACTTAGAGCAACCACATTTGACTAATATGTATGCTTAATATCCTTGTTTTTGTGTGTGATGCTTTCTCTCTTTCTCTCTCTCTTGCGTGAGTGTGTATCTCTGTAAGTACACTTTTCTTTGTGTCTTTGTGATGTACTTGGCTGTATATACGTACTACGACATGTAACCATTTCAAAGTGCAAATAATCCCTTTTTGTTCGATGATCCTAGAAAAAGAAACATCAAACAAAATTGTATTGGTTTCTAGTTTACGCTTACTTGTGGATTCACTTATTAAATTATGGTAATTGTGATGTAAAGAAGCCTTTTACATTAAAACCAGGTATGTGATACGATCCTACAAAATGTACTGCATTGAAGATTTCTAATCAAAATTTCCAGATAATGTGTCACCTTCTGAAAAAGACGTTACTTAAGGCATTCAGGCAACTCACGCTTAGTTCGAAATAGGATGGAGTAGAGAATGTGGGAGATAGTCAGCCAAAGCCTAGTTTCTTGGTACTATCCTATCACAGGATTTGCCCTGTGTGACAGGAGAAACCATGAAAAACCTCAGTCATGATGGATCATTCCCAGGACCTTGCAATTGCTAAGCCAACACTCTACCAACTGATCAACGGTCGTTTGGTATTAACTTTTAGAAATGTAACGTATTGCACTTTGAGAGGTGATAGATAGTACATCAAAAGGTAAAGAAAGAAAAATGAGTCGGTCACTGGGGTAAAAATTCATCCGCGTTTTCGAGCTGCAAACTGCCAAAAGCGTGGGAAAATAAACATTAAAACTTTAAAATAGAACCGTGGGACGGTGGGAATATTTCCAATACTACTAACGTTAGAACTGATTGCGGCATGCTATCATCAAAGACTCCAAACCTGCTCTACTCAAAAATACATACTCCAATAATTTGTAAAGTGTGCTCAAGGTATTGCTCACCTGACAGCAAATTCCAAACCCATGTCCGAATAGTACTTCTAGCAAAAGCATTGTTCCTACGGACATCGCTCAATTGACGACGAATATCGGCGACTTTCTCACCACGTGCAGTTAAAATCATTATCAGATCACGTTGCCCCTCCATAGTGTAATCCATTGTTTCAGGGCAGTGTCAAAAACAGCTTTCCTTTACAGACTAAACTAGAAAAAAAAGTTAAAGTTAGGAGATTGGAGTAATCCACTGTTACAATTTAAATTCTAAAGTTAATTTTACACATTTATCTACCAGCCGTATTTTTACATTCTTTTCGTTAGTTCAAAATGGTTTGTGGTGTTCTCAGATCTTGCAACGTTAACTCAACTCATTTTCTGACGTCATACAATGATGACATTTTGCACAGCGACGTAAGTCGAGTGACAATACAATATTCCAAGGTTACTTTCATATATTTATATATATTTATATATATTTATATATTTTAAAAGCATATTTTAATATTAGTTTAATATGGACTTCTTTATCCTAAAATAAATACTAGCCTGCAACGATGTTGAGTTTTGGGTGGTTGCAGAACAGTTTAGGATTTGGGTGATAAGATCAGCATGAGACTAGGGATGTACTGATACCACTTTTCCACCGATACTCGATACGGATACCGATACTGAAGAGGCCGATACTGCCGATACCGATATTTTTGGGCACATTTCCTATATATTATAAAACTTTTTTCAAAATAATGAATTTATCAACATTGTAATAATATTATTAGATATAAGGCCAAAATTTCACATACAAAAATATAAAGCAGAATTTCATATTACGTTAGACACAGAAAATATATTTCGGACAAAATAATAAATATGATTTGCTCTAAACTTAGTTCATCTCACGTAGAGTGAACTAAAAAGCAGCAAATCCTTGCATAGTGAAATCTTAATTCTAAGTTTCAGTGGCTGATATTTAGAGCGATAATGTATTTTGATAGTTACTTACATTGTATTTACGAGTCACTATTACATACATATAATGCAAACGGTGCTATAGTTACAATTTTTTATTGTTCATAAAATAATACGTGCTGAACTACAGGTTAATGTGTACATCACAATAAAAATAAAAGGGTTATTTAAGCGAAGTTAAAAACGTTAAAATTATTTATCAACTATAGAGCTATTTGTTTTTAACCAGTGGCAGTTTCTTCCAAACAATTTTTAACTAGTTATACGTATCGTATCATTAAACTATAATGCAACTTGAGAATTCATGTCATTTTTTAAACGTTCGTTTTTATATAAATGAACTAATTCTTCAATTTCAGTTCGTTTTTCGGAATTCATATTTTGTAGAAACGGATTCTTTATCGCACCCTAGGAAATCTGGAACACTTCGGTCTTATATAAAGAAAACTGTGATCACTTAAAAAAAAAGTAGAAATGAAATGACATACGAAAAGCTTGATGAAAACTTTCTTCCAATTCTGAAGTTAATGTTATTGTTAATAATTATAATCTTTGTAAATGGAAGGTGTAACAAGTCACTTGATTATAATTCTAATGCCTTCGAAGAAATAACATCAGAAAAAAAATATTACCGAGAAGTAAATTCTATATTCTATTCAAATTTCGTAAAAAGTTAGTAAAAATACAAACTAAAAAGTTTAATTCAAAGTTTAATTTATTTGTAGTGATTTCGAAATATTTGAACCTAATTTAGTAATTTTCCATCACAAAAGGGTCTTGTTGCTGTATTAACTCTATTTTCTAATAGTTGAAATTCAGTAGACGTAAATTACAATGAAGAAACATAAGCGCTTCAGCTGTTTCAGGTTTCATTCTACTTCTTTACTTATCGTATATATATATACAGATGCCTATCAGAATAATGGAAACACCTGTAGTTGGCAACACGTCAGATGTATGGGTTGGCAGTGGTGTCGTGGCGACCGCAGCGCCGGACTGCTGGTGGTGGTGTGTTAGGTCGGTCTCCATACTACGTCAGGCGTCGTGGAACAGGAGTGTGCAGTGGCTGCAGCAGACGGAGGTAGTGTAAAATAGGAGACCTCTCAGAGTTACAAAGAGGGGAAATTGTTGGTGCTCGGTTATGTGGAGTGAGTGTGACGGCAGTGGCTAGTGTGTTAGGTGTGTCGCCAGGGACAGTGTCGAAGGTGATGACGGCCTACACAACACACGGGAAAACCACATCGGGGAAGCGAAACAGTGGGCGGAAGAAAAGCATCAGTGACAGGACACGCAGGGTATTAAAGCGCATTGTCACGCGGAACCGTCGTGCCACTGCGGCGCAAGTGACGGAGGAACTCAATCAGCACCTCCCCCAACCTGTTTCGACAATCACAGTCCGCCGCGAATTACATGACATGAACTTACGGGGTCGTGTTGCACGGGCCAAACTTCTCATCAGGGACCAGAACGCTTTAGCACGCCGCAAATGGTGCCGCGACCATGCAACTTGGACCGTTGACGACTGGAAACGTGTGGTATGGTCGGATGAGTCACCATTTACCCTATTCCAAACCACGGGCCGTGTTTATGTGTGGAGAACGCCCAAAGAAGCGTATGATCTGCAGTGTCTCCGCCCAACTGTGAAACATGGCGGCGGCACGGTGATGCTGTGGGCCGCAATATCATGATTTTCATTGGGTCCTGTGGTCACACTTCGCGGACGCATCACTGCCAACGATTATGTCGCAATTTTAGGAGACCACTTGCATCCTATGGTCTGGATGTTGTTCCCGGACAATGACGCCATATTCCAGGATGATAATGCACCCATTCACACAGCTGGAGTTGTTGCAGCGTGGTTTGAGGAACATCGGGATGAAGTTCAACACCTCCCCTGGCCCGCACAATCCCCAGATCTCAACATAATTGAACATCTGTGGTCCATCTTGGAAACACGACTCCGGCGACGATTTCCACCTCCATCCTCTCTCACAGAACTGGCCGATGCCCTGCACGAGGAATGGTGTAATATTCCACTTGCTACCATTCACGACCTCTATGCCTCCATCCCACGTCGCATCAAGGCTGTTTTGAAGGCGAAAGGTGGCCCGACACCATATTAATCTGGTAAGTTGCACTTTCGTCCAGGTGTTTCCATTATTCTGATAAGCATCTGTATGTCCACCAATACTAAAGAGACGTTCACTTTCAACAGATGATGGAGGGGCACTGAAATATTTCTTCACAAGTTTTGAAAGTATAGGAAAACTATTTGCATGTTGTTTCCACCACGATAGAGGATCGTCATTTCTTGAAATGCACTGCATTGCAAGATAGGTGTCAAGTTTCATTATGAAATTTTTGGAGCATTCTTTAACTTGAGTATCTTCTAAAACTTCATCCAAATTCAAATTCCAAATATCAATATGTGTCTTTTTAGCGGGAGGGGGATCATCCGGATCTGAAACAGAAGGTTCCTGAGAAGTAGGGATTGGTTCATTGTGTACCACTGACGAACTTTGAGGTGTCTCCAACGCTTCCATTTCATTACAAATCCACTTGATTTCGTCTTTTTGAATTTGACTTGACAAATACTTATACTTATAACGTGGATCGAGAACCATAGCTATGAGAATAATCTTGTTGCACTTATATTGAACTAGCCTACTTTGTATTGAACTCAATAATTCCGCATTAGTAGTTTTAATCCCAGAATGACGTTCTTCCTGTTGTAAATACATTTCTAACACGAAAATCGATGGGAAAACTTGCGAAATGCACGCATTTTTGGTACTCATTTCCCTCGTTATTTGCTCCAAAGATCGAAGTAGATCCACCAGATTTTCGGCGAGTGTCCATTGATTTGGAGTAAGTGAATACGAAATATTATTGTCCGCGCAATACATTACAAGTGCTCGTATTCTCTCCAACATAGAGAATGTCGAATTCCACCGACTGGAAACGTCCTGAATCAGTTCATGTACCGGTAGTCCTAACTGTTCTTCTAATTTTCGCAATTCCTCTTTGGCTTTAGCAGAACGATGAAAGTGACCAACCAGATTTCTGCACACCGCGAGCATATCAATTATAGCTCTCTGGGATGAAATTGAATCATCAATACATAACTGTAAAGTGTGTATAAAACATGGAATATCTTTGCTTTGTAATTTACTTACCTAAAGCGACAGGTCCTTCAAAGAAAGTTTAGCCCCCTCCATTTATCCCCATCTTCCTATTTCCTTCTTATTCCACCATACGACTTATCTTCCTTAATATTGTCGCCAAATCGAGTTCATCCTCTTCCTATGTTTCCTTCAACCATGCCCTCGATTGTAACACAGTCTACAATTTCTATGTAGCCACTGTCCTAACCAGTTTCTTTTTATCGTCTCCAGTATTGTTCATCTCTCACCCGTTCTTTTCAGTACTTCTTGATATCACACTTTTCTTCTATTCTTCAAGCCCATATTTCAAGTCAAACGAGTCGAACTTTCTTCAGTCCTTTGTACAGTCCACATGGTGGATTGTTAAAAGGAACAAAAGCGTGATAACTGATAAGTCTGTTATGTTTCATTTTTTTAAATGAAATTGGTTAATTTCACTTTATTTTTACTTGAGTACTTACTACGAAACTGGCGGCTTGGGTTCTAATCCCGACATTAGAACACTTCTTCAGTTATTTCTTCCCTGGCGATCTGAGGTGCACTGAGCCTACAATCAAATTGAGTACTGAACTGTCCTTTGTACTCCTGGGCACTTTGGGAAATAAAGGCGGCTGAGCGTAGAACTGACCAGTGACCACCCACTTCACCTTATGCCATAAGTCGAGAATATGTGGAGTCTCCCATGTGCCGTTCCCGGCGCGTGCGCATTGTACAGGGGACACCGTTACCTTTTCTAATATGTAAGTAAAGACTAAAGGGAAAATACTGACAAAGTGAGCGTAGAGTGGTTCACTAGCAAAGCATTTTGTTCTTAATCGAAACCTCTGACTCGTTTGAGATCCGAGATTCGAATCCCGAGTGTGCCTTCCTGACTGAAGTTACCTTTGGCTTTCCTTCAGTTACTACTACTCCTTTCTAACATGAGCTATTATTTTGGCATGGACGGACTAAAAATATTATTTGAGTAGTGCAAATCAAAGGCGTACACATGCATAAAGAAATCGATTATACCATCGATAATCGTTTAGACGAATTTTAAGTCTAAAGAGACCCATGAAAGATGAGTGTCACTGTTATTAATATTAAACAAATTAAAAATAATTTGGAAAATGTATCGGTAAGTATCGGTGTCCATTTGCCGATACCGATACTCAGAAAAGTGGCCGATATCACCGATACCGATATATCGGTATATCCCTACATGAGACAAAGTTTCCAAAGACCGAAATAACTTGAAATTTTTTTAAAGACATACTTCTCTTAAACAATTCGTACTAAAAAGTAAAAAGAATAATAATAATAATTTTGTTTATGCATGACTAACAAGAAAAGCATTTCTTTTTCAAGAATTCAAGAATTTATAACATTAATGTATAAGAGAGCACGCTCCATGCTTTTCTTTTTAGTTATGCATAAGCAAAATTATTTTTTACTTTATAGTACGAATTGTTTAAGAAGAGTATGCCTTTAAAAGTTTTTTAAATATTTTTTTTTAAATAAAAGCTGAACGGCACGGATTTATTTAACGTGAGCCTCGTGTAGCACTAGATATATAGTTTTATCTAGTAGTGTTATAAAAGACACCTCAGGATTTTTGGATAAAAGAATCCCTTAGTTATAGACACTTAAATATTGAAGCAGTGGCGTAACTGCAATGCCGCGAGATCCCGCGTTGCGAGGGAGGGGGTGTGTGTTTAGGGGCTTCTAAACCCGTCAGATACATACATACATAAGATGATGAGGTAGTGGCAAACTCAACAAACAGCACAAGAGAATTCACTAAGCTCTATTTTAAAACTTTCTCCGAGTTGGTAAGAGGAAGGAAACATTTATGCCTGGATGTGAATTTTCACGCAGTCTGGAAAGAGTTTTCATTTTAGAAATCTAGTATCACTGTTCTGAACATCGAGTGTGTGGTTTTATGTGCAGCAAAATTTTGCTGAAACTGCATTGCGAGATGTTGTTAGAAAGTTCCTTAGGCCGAGGGCCTTATAAATTCCTTTCAGAGACGGGGAAGGGGAGCGAAAATTCTAGTTACGGTACTGGTTTGAAGATAACTAAGAAATCCTCTAGTATATGTTTTAAATTATCTGCTTTTTAAGATAGTAATTAGTCCTATTATCATTAAATAATTAAAACTTGTTTTTCTCGTTGCATGAAAATAAGTTCCTCTTTTGTCACCAGAGAGCAAGGTGTTAGAAAACAGCAGAGTCATCTACCATTCTAAAGTTTTACTTCGGGTTGTACGTCATGTATTATTTTTATTTATTGTATTGTCTTACAATTGTTTCATCGACTTATACGTCGACATCCTCAGAAATCAGTAATTTCAAATTTCAAAACCTAATTATAATGTCTTTTGAGGATGTCGACGAATAAGTACATGAACAAATTTTAAGATAATACAATAAATAAAAAAATACGTGACGTAAAAACCGAAATAAATATTTTATTATGAAAAATCGGCATGACAACTTGAAGTTTGATTCATCTACCGTTAGTTTTGACAACTCGCTGAACAGTTCGTAGACAAACAGATAAATTACTTATCTTTAGTCAAAAAAATACTATTTTAGTTTAGAAAGTATGAAACTTACTTTAAATATTATAGGGTAAACCAAGGATGTTTCGATCAAGAATCTATATCGATCAAAGAGGCTAAAACAGATAAAAACGACCGTGATTTGCGAGTTTTTCCTTCAGTCTGTACTATATTATCTAAAGTATCATTTAAGGGGCGGATTTCGTAACTAATGATCGTTTTGACCTGTTTATTCTCTTTCTTTCTTTGCTGACTCAACTGCTACACCTTGAGTTTCATCTTATACCACGTGCTGCCCTAAGAGATAAAATGTTGCGATATTTTTGTTTTTAAACTTGCGAAAGCCCTTGATCATTTGCGCTATGTGAAGGGAAGGAGACATATGAGTGTGAAAATCATGAACGAAAAATTACTTTCCAGACCATATGAATTTTTGTCCACGAAATAATTTGAACAGTTTTTAGACCCATATGTTAGCATTCGAAAAATAAATATGGAACTCGAAATATAAAGAGAGAGAGAGAATTTTAGTGAAGTGTAGAGATTTTATCAAAAGGATATTCTCAGACGTTTCCCCTTATCTTTTTATGTATTATCACCCCCTCGACGTTTGTTGCTGCATTACATTACCACCCTGTATACATCAGGTGTCAGGAAGTATACGGGTGGTGAGGAACTGCACAAACTTTGAGGCATGATAGTACATAAATAAATAAGGGGAAAAAGCATTATTAAAAACGTACTGGAAATTCCGCTGTGTTTCGGTGTTACAGGCGGCCGAAAGCGTAGGAAAATGAATTTTAAAACTTCATATTGCCAATACCACTAACTGTTGACCTGATGCGGCATGTTACCGTCAAAAACTCCAAGCCCGCTGTATCCAAGAATGAAAATTCCACAATTGGTCAACGAATTCTCCAAAGAAAATGGGGTATTCCTCAAAATTCTCTGAAGTAAAGCTGGCTTAAAATTAACATGGCTTTTAAGAAGGTAACCATAATTCGTTTGCACCAACTCGATATCTCAAAACAAATTTTATATAACGAACAGTTTTGAAAAATGCGTGGTTTCCTATCAATCAGGAGTAAGAATTACATACATTCAATCAACGTTCTGTTTATTTGCTATTAACGAGAGGAAATGTGTTGATACGCTTCGATAATTGAGATTACGTATATCATCTTTACGCATACGCGTACGGCAAGTAGTCTTATTCATGCTTATTTTGACCTGACTTTTCTTCAGATAATTTCTGGGAGTCACCTACTTCTCTGAGGAATCCTTGGGCACCCACTACGCAATTTTGGAACATATAATTTTGGATAGAGCACCTTTGAAGTCCTTGATGATAGCATGCGTCATGAGCTCTATACGTTAATGGCACTGGAAATATGAAGTACTAAAGTTTATCCTATTTCTCCAAGTTTTTGACATTGCCCAGGTTTGCCATTGCATTCCATTACCACTCTGCATATTTGTGTTCCGTTGTTCTTTAATTGTCTGGTCAGTACAATAAGCTGACTAATACTGGTTTAGAGAAACTGACGAATTGGTCAGAATAGTTAATCTTGTAAATTCCTCATACTGAATTACTTTTAAAGGATCCCGCACAAAATCTCGTGACGGGCCGAAGTCAAAGTTGTTAAAAATGGCCCGTACAAAATGAAGTTTTTTGTCGCACAAAATCAACGGAAAAGGTATTTCGGTCAAATTCGTTGAAACTTTGGATTTCGATAGTTTATAACATTAAAAAAAAAAGTTTCAATGTGCAGAAATTTCGAAAATTGAATTCAGAGCTTCTACGATGGTAAGTATAGTATTACCTGAAACTACTTACAATGTTTTTTTGTGAAAGAGTGACCCACTTAAGGATATTATTGTACCTCTAATGCTCGATCAAGGATTTTAGACATGTGCGGATAAATTGCACCAATACTCTGTATTCGGGATTTTTCTAGACCAGCAATATGTAAAGTATCCACCAACTCACGCTTTAGACAATGTAACTAATACTCTTAACGCACATAATAATTGTACTATTGATGCAATTAACCCACCCACAATTAAAAAAAACAACAAGTTTTCTATTACAATAAGGAATTCTGCTAGATTTTATTATATCTCTTCGTAGAGTTGCTAACAAAAAGACACCTTATAATCCCGCTAATTTCGTCCGTTTGTCAATCTGTATAAAAAAAAAATGTCTGGAACGACAAGTTGAAAGAGACGGCTGAGGTCTTGTTGGAGAGGTCTTGAGTAGGCTAGCTCGGGGTGAATGGAACCGTCTTCTTTGGGACAGTGACTCAGTGTTGCTAACTCATTTTTAAAAAACAATCTTTCCAATTGATTCCATTCCGTTAGATATATATGTACAAACATTGGCACAAACATTATTTGACAATAGAAAAATACTGGAAATCCCCGTTCCAAGTACCCTAGTTGCCAATGTTGCCAACGTGCCTTAAAACACAATTTTTGAAGGACCCTGCAAAAAATTAATGAAGAGGCCTTTTGGCCAATTTCCTTTAAACCTTTCTTAGGATTTTGAAATTTTATAACATCCTCAGAAAGATAATCCTGAAGTCATGAAAACTGAATTCAGAGCTTCCAAGAAGCTAAACAAGCGCAGCCTCACCTAATATTTATCATTTTTTGTTGTTGTAAAATATGCGTGTGCTTGCGTACTTGATATACATTATTGTAAGTTAGTGACAAATTATATAATACAAGTGTATGCTGGAATTCTACTACAATCGGAAAGGCTCTGCAGGTTGAGACACACAAATATTGATTTTCATAAAATAGATTACAAACGTTGACAACTGGAGTGTTTACAGTCGGGAACACCCATAGTATTTTTCTATTGTGTCGGATAATGTTTATGCCTTAGTTTGGTGCGGATAGATTTATCGTTATGGATACAAATTGATATATTGAAATATAAGGTGAGTTGTCAACATTGACAAACACTGAGCTTGCGGACGTGGAACCTCAGTAGTTTTCTATCATGCCAAATAATGTATAAGCCAATTTGGGTACAGAAATTTTAAAAATGGGTTAGCAACACTGAGTCATGCGCCAATGAAGACGGTTCCAGCCACCCTGATTTAGTCTACTCAGCACTCAAGACCTCCCCAACAAGATCTCAGCCGTCTCTTTAAACTTGTTGTTCCTGAGATTTTTTTTATACAGATTGACAAATAGACGGAATTAGCGGGATTATAAGGTGTCTTTTTATTAGCAGCTCTATCAAGTGATATAATAAAATCTAACAGAATTCCTTATTGTAACAGAAAACGTGTTGTTTATTTTAATTGTGGGTGGGTTAATTGCATCAATAGTACAATTATTATGTGCGTTATGATTATTACTTTCATTGTCTAAAAGCGTGAGTTGATGGATACTTTACATATTGCTGGTGTCGAAAATATCCCAAATACCAGAGGATTGGTGCTATTTATCCGCACGTACCTAAAATCCTTGATCCAGCTTTATAGGTACTACAAATATATATATTGAGACTTGTGCCTATTGAGACTTTCTTGGATACAAGTCTTTGCAATACATTTGGAAAGGAGTGCGAGTGGCCAAGGTTAAATGTCTCACGGTTATCCATTGAACGGAATATTCTTGCCCACTTTACCAAAAGCTAAATCATATCTCTAGCAGCTCACCAACTCGTTTAGGACGTTAATAATTCCCTAGTTTAATTTGCGGAGCATTCGCTTTGTATTTGGGGAGGGGGGAGGGTTCCTATGATAAATCTCAGCGGCCAGTCTTCCTGCTTGAGGTTTTCCGTTTTTTCTCTGTCACATCATTATGACACCGGCAGGTATGTTGAATAAGGCCAGATCCGATTCAACCCAAACGCCTCCCCTTGTTGTTTGAATATCCAGTGTAAAATTAGAAATTGTGTAAGCATATGAAGAGTTCGATAAATATTTTTTTTTTTAAATGGATGAAACATTTGGAAAGGGGTAGTGTTTTCTAAAAAAGAATAGCATTTCATGTCCTGTGCGCGAACACTCGCACTGAAAGGTCGAACACTCCGACATTGCCATGACAAAAGCCACACTTTCAAAACGTGGAGTAAACTGTTCTTCTTCTATACACTGTTGCACAGTCAAGTGCCCTATATGACTCAGCTAGGGGCGTGCCGACTACACTATACACACGACAAATGGCATCATTGGAGAGGTCATCGTAAATACGACATTACTTATGGAATAAGCTGATATTCTGCTGAGGACACTATTATGTATCAACGTGGAGAATACTATCCATTGCAAACAGTTAGTGCCGAAGTTATAAGAAAAGTTGGAATTGAATCTGAAAGAGTGATCCCGGTTTCGTTCGGAGACCACGAAGAAATAGTCCAACGTATCAATTGGACTTCGCGCTGTAGTTCCTGGAGAAAATTCTACAAGCAGCTAACAAGATTCCAAAATACGAAACGGCTACTCTCAAAAGGCAGAGAACACCCGGGAGAGAGAAGCAGACAAAGCCACTCAGACGTCCCAGGAGAGATATCATAGAGGACTTGTTAGAAACGTGACAAAATAAGAAATAAAACTGCAACGAAAAAGCACCTTTCTTTTCTGGACCACCAAAACATTATAAAAAGTGGAAACTGTGTTTAACAAAGACAAAACCTTATACTAAGGAAGATTCTTCTCCAACTAACAACTTCCACAAACTGCATCAAAAAAGGAAAGTAAAGAGGAAGACGCACAACCGAGGAAATCAAAATGAATGAATATCTCGTTTATAACCTGACAGAGAAGAATTTAACTACACATGAGGTAGAAGCCTTAGAGAACGCACTTTTCGTTTTGCCCAACACCTAAATTGAATATTTTAACCCTATAAAAACTGTGATAATTTTCAGGCAGAACCTGGCCGGAATTGCCAGTGTGATCTACGTGAGATAATAGCAAATTTACAGAAATACAAAATGGCCCTCGCAAAGTCAAGGGGAAGTGATTTGGAACCAGACATATCATCATCCATTGCATACTGGTCGTCGACAGGAGAAGATGTTAGTACTCTTTAAATTCAGAATAAAACAAAATATTTCACCAGAATAAAGAAGTGCAATAAACAAACTTATAAATAAGACGTCATTATCAAGCCCACGGACAAATCGGCGGAGGGCCATTCTAGAAAAATAATACTATGAAAATCATTGTTGCAACAGAAAAATTTAAACTTTGAACAATAATTGAATGAAGGGAAATAATTGAAAAAGAAAATAAATTCTAAGACCAATTACAAATACTAATGGATCTGAAACTCGTACAGATATCATCTAATGCAGTTCATAGCAACCTAATTGGCGAATGATGTACAAAAAATGTACACATCAACTTAATAAACAGATTAAGATATTTTGTTCTATAGACTAAACTTGTGATTAACAGGAGGTGTACACATAATGCACACGAAGTGTATAAACCCCCCTCACATGCGTAAAGATATAAAAATGACGTAGATACTCAGCAAGCACGGTAAACTGACAGCCATGCAGAGAAGTTGAATACATTATAACGCTACGAATTATTACGCACGTTAACAGGAGTACAGTAAATAATTAACACAATTACACAGGTAGGTCAAACACCCTGACTGTATTCTAACAATATACAATCACAAGAACACTCATTCAGTCAGTAATGTAGTCAGTCGCATACATTGTCAATGATTTTGGTGCCCCGGCTGTAACTTTGAGTAGAAGAAATCAGCCAAGTTTCAAAAGCAGCTTCATCATGAAAGACTTGATCCTGACTAAGGTTAGAAAGAAAGAGAGAGAGCGGGTAAGGTGGAAATTGGCCGCGCAAGGTCAGGGGAATAAAGAGGAAGCAGACGAGTTTTCCAGCCCAGTTCTTCAAAAATTTATTTGGCCAATTTGTTCGAATATGGGCGTGCACTGTGCATTACTGTACCTTAATTATCGAATACAAATTGTGTAGAGTCGTTGAGTGGTTTCATTCCACCAGTTGTGCCAATTCCAGCGTTCTTTGACCGGGATTCTCATGAAGGTACAGATTTAAGCGATCTTCGTCAAAATCTGTGGTCTTCCTGTACGTGGATTATCAGATAAATCAAAGCGTTGTTACCGGTCCGGAACCGACAGAACCATTTCATGGCCCGGAACCACTTTCAGCATTAGCATAAACCCCGTACACCACACAAATTGAACTTATTACCTTTTTCACAATAAACCTTATGTTGGTAAATGTTGAAAATATCACAGAAAAATTGACAGCCACCGCAAAATTTTCTGTGTATATGGAATGTTCCTCTCGCCTAGACACACTCCCAACTCTTCATTGCTGGTTACGAGGCCAAGGCACTCCACATAAACAAACCTTGTGTTGTGAAATCTTGTTGCCGGATCTCCCGGCAACTTGGAGATCCGGGTTCGAGTCCCGGTCGCGGCGGCTGTCAATTTTTCTGTGATAATTTCAACATTTACCAACACAAGGTTTATTGTGAAAAAGGTAATAAGATCTATTCTTTTATACTGCCTGATAACAGAAAGATTACTAAACCAAAATCTCCGCATGAGTGGAGTGCCTGGGCCTCGTAACCAGCAATGAAGAGTTGGGAGAATGTCTAGGCGAGAGGAACATTCCATATACACAGAAAATTGGCTGTGCCGTGGTGGTGTAATTGGTAGCATACCTAGCCGGCAACTAGAAGATCCGGGTTCAAGTTCCTGTCACGGCGGCTGTCAATTTTTCTGTGATAATTTCACCACAGAAATTGCTTTCGCAGCTTCTGCTGGACCTGATCCTCGGATAAACTCGAAGGGCAGAATGTGCCGGATATGTTCAACTTTATTCACTTGACACTCCCTCTAGTTTCGTCCGCGTAATATACGAGATATCCTCATAATTAAAATATACTTTGTTTGCACGAACACAATACTACAAACTAAGCAACAACAATGGAATAATGGGCAACGAACTTTTGGTAATGCAATGTTACAAAGCCATAACACAACGCCACGAATTTATGCACTAATCCAATAAATACGGGATACGAATTTATGCACTAATCCAATACATACGAGATACATACGTTGGAAGTTGATCCACTACATTGGTTAATGAGACAACAGATGCAGGGGAGACATACTCAAATTGAAGAATTTGTTAACATAGGTTGCTAATGGGCTCTGTAAATCCGGGACCGTACCGGAATCAAGATACGCGTCCCAGTGTCAAGATACGAAAATAATTCTCGGGACGCTTAAATGTCCCGAGTTTCAGCGGAGATGAAGGAAAAATTATCGTTTTCTTTGTTTGCACACAGTAGATGAGTACCACAAATTTGTTGTTGTTTTAACTTGGCAACACCGCAGGTTAAAGTCCAGGTCAGTGAAAATATGGCAACATGGCAGGTCAAAGTCCAGGTCATCTTATCTCTTATCAGTGACATGTGATAAAGATTAGAATATAGAGGGCAGTGTTGTTGCATATAACATAACTAGCGTGGAGCTCTAGTCATGGACAACTATCAGTATAAACGTGAGGTTGAAGAAGACCAAGTTGAGTTATCACTTGAGGATGGGGAGATAGTGGAAACTTTAGCATTACTAGCTAAAGACGTTCAAGAAGAAGAAGAAGAAGAAGGTGATCGTACAATATTCAGTTTATTAAAATCTAGAAGAAATGGAGAAGATCGGCGTTCACCTTCATTATTATTATCATCAATGGTGAAGGAGGAGGAGGAGGATGATATTGAAGAGGTATATTCATGCATAGTTCCAAGGAAGCCGGAGAAGCAGTTGAGAGGGAAGAAGCGTATTTTGGAGAAGGGAAATTATCCTGTGAAGAAAAGATTGTTTTATGGGAAGGACTCATCAGTAGAAGTTGAAGAGATCTCTTCATTAATATCAGGAGGAGAATCACCATCGATAGTGAGATCAGGAAGAGTATTGTTAAAAGCAGTAAGACCAGCTATAAAGAAAGTTAATACAGCAACAGCTGTAGAAGCATCACCAGGATCATCAGCCTTGGTGAAATCAGAGCGAGTATTGGTGAAAAAGGTTCCACCATCATCATCAGCAGCAGCAGCACTAGTAGAAACAGCAGCAGCAGGAGAAGGTGTAAGTGAAAGAACATTGAAAATTTCCAAGTGCAAATGTAAAAATAAGTGGGTGGATGAAGAATGTATACGAGGTGCATTAATCAAGTGGAATCCTAAATCATATTGAATTTGCGAAGGTTGTTTTAATGAAGAAAACAATCAATCTAGTAATGTGTGTTTAGTTTATATCAAGCCTGAAGAATTGATTAACGATGAAAAAATAGAAGAACATTTTCGAAAACGGGTGTGGTATTTGCTATTGAAGCCATCTACAATGAATGAACTGTATGAAATATATAAAGAAGATCATCGTGAAGTGATTAATAATGTTAATGATGAAGTGATCATGAAGAATATGAAATTTGGATTATGGCGTATAGTTAAGATACATATGTCTTCAGTGATTGACATATTACATAAAAAGATAAAAATGGAAAGAAGGAGTGAGAACATTGTAAGGAAATAAGAAAGAAGTGAAGTGAAAATATGTCTGATCATCAGTGTACATTTTGTGTGGGGGTATATATAACGGAACGGTGTATTGTGGAAACCTTTAGGACATATTTAAAGGAAAGTCCTATTCGATGTAATGACTGCAAATTAAAGGTTCCTCATAATAACTGTATATATATGTGGAATACAGGAAAAGTGTTATCAAAACATTTGCTGAAAGAAGTAAACGATCATGAACTATTTATGGAGTATTATGAAATTTATAAACGGCAGGGTCATGTAAGTATTTCCATGATCACTTTTTTCAGATCTTGTAGAGAATTAGTTCATAATAGTGAATTAATTGCTCAGCTCATACCAGATGTAATACATGAACAATTTTCAGTAGAAAACTCTGTAAGTGTGTCTTCAGATCAGTACATTATTGATGTGCAGGGATTTAAAATCTCTGCGTATGAGTTTATTATGAGAGAATTTTGTATCATAGCGTGTGATGCTAGTCTTTTATTCCACTGTTTAGTAAAACTTCCATGTAACATTACGGAAGTGGGAGTAGGATATAAAAAACAAGTACAATGGTTAACCCAGAACTTTCACGGTTTACACTGGGACATAACAAATGGATACAGCGTTTCACATCTTCGTAGAATAATTTTTCAACTATGTTCAAGTAAAGCTACATTTTTTTGTAAAGGTCTTGAAAAGGTACAGTGGATTAAAAAACTATTTCACTTGGAAACTGTGAATCATATAAGTGAAAAGGAATGTCCTGCTCTGAAAACATTAAATTTGAACACTGGTATCTCTAAGTGTACTTATTATGACCCTGTTGAGGTGAATGCTTGTGCATTAAGAAACTGTTTTCAATTACAACATTGGATGAAACATGAGAAACCACAGAATCTTGTAAATACCTTATTAAGAATACAGTTGTAAGAAGTATGTGTAAGTTGTTTTATAGATCAGTTTGCTTCGAGTTCTTAATAAACATTAAACTTACAATTTATTTTCTATATTTTATTTCATATAACCTTAATAATAATAATAATAATAATAATAATAATAATAATAATAATAATAAAAAGCATATAAATGAAAGATTTGTTTTAGTATAATAAAATTTTTATTTACATTTTTCTTTTCTTTTGATAATTTTTTTTACAAGTGATTTTACAATTGTATCATTTTTCTTAAGATTCGTAGTGTATAAAGAAGAGAATATATTTTTTCCTCGTACGGTGAAATAAATAAATACAATACAGAACAGTCCACAAAGAATAGATTCTTCATGCTGAATTTGTGTTTTGTTTACATGATATATTTTACAATTTCGTTTTTAAAAAAATACAATTGGTTTACTACGATCATTTCCAAAACTATCAAAATATTGTCCCCGTCCATGTTTATTAATATACATGGCAGACCAATGAGTTCCAGGGGAAGTTGAGGGACTTAAATTTACTATAAGTGGTGCCGGATATTCAACCTGTTTTGGTAAAGTGTCCACTGAATAAATTCCAGTAAGCGTAGTTGCACTAGCACAGTCCTGAAGAATAACTTTTAAAATTTCATCACTCCACATCACAATTAGGT
>JAGDQP010014630.1:0-44691 GCA_022664845.1 Lepisma saccharinum | reverse complement strand
AATGAGTAAAGAAGGGAGGAGAATTAAAACTCAATGGTATCAAAAAGAAATGCTGGTATTTATTGTAATAAGAAAAGTAATGTGGATAAAAGCACCAAAACTAATTTTATAAGAAATATGTTGACAAGAATTACTAGGATTTGTAGCAAAAATGTAGAAAAGAATGTAAACATTTTTAAGGAACAGCTGTATGAGAATGGGTATAGCAAAAGGGATATCATAAAGGCATCTGTGGATTCTAGGGGAAGAGAAGGAGATGAGGAAGGAAAAGAGGTGGTATGGAAAGGATTATAGGGTTAGGAGAGGACACAGAGATTATTAAAAAGATGTTAAGAAAGCAGGGTGTGAGAGTGTACAGAAAAGGTAGTAGAAAGTTGTTGGATTTGGTCAGAAGTAAAGGAAAGGATAAAGGGAAGAAGGAGCAGAAAGGTGTCATTTATTGTATTAACTGTGAGGATTGTGATATGAAGTATATTGGAGAGACGGGTAAATTGTTGAAAGAAAGAATTAAACAACATAAAAGCGATGTGAAATATGGTAGAGAGAGTAATGCTGTATTCAAACATGTAAAAGAACAAGGACATAATGTGGACTGGGAAAAAGTGATTGTGTTAGAACATGAAGATAGTATGTGGCCTAGAAAATGGAAGACAAAAAGGAGTAGATAAGAACTTAATGAACTGGACCAAAGGCATTAGCATTAATAAAGAATGGAAGATTATTGTTGACAAACACAGAGATATGTATGTTAATTGAGGTGTTAGGGGGCTCTAAGTTTGCTTCATGTTGATTCTGTTTTGTTAACATGGGATGTTTTATGGCGTCTCTGATTGACTGATTGTTCCGGCCAATGGAGAGGCTGCTTGATCGGGCGTCTCTGATTGACTGCTTGATTCGGCCAATGAGGGAGCAGGTAGATTATTGGGCTTGTATTTATATGTGTGTAATTTTTTGTACAGACTCAGTGTATGTCTGATGAGGATCTTTGCTAGAAGGTCGAAACGTTACGTGTAATTTAATTTTTTACGAATTTTTTAATATAGTCTTGTTCAGCAGTTCAGTGTTTTTGATTTCGATGCTTCAACAAACATTAGGGAATAGTCAAATCAGTTGTGCTTATCTAAATTTCGTGACTAATGTTAACTAGTATGCGGCTGCGTTGAGCCTTGTACATTTTAGGGGCCTAATTGTGTTAGGTCACTAAAATAACGTTTCGTGTTCTGCTTTCCTGCGGGATGTTCTCGCCTGCGACTCCCCCCTTTTTTCTTGGGGGGGGGATTTTTCTTCGTGTTCTGACTTTCTGTTTTTGCCAACTTTCGGCGTTTTAGCACTTACTTTCGGTCTTCTTTCATACATGCTTCGTGGTTCTAGACTAGCGCATGTTCTGTTTTCGATGGTCCTAGGCTGAAGCAAGGCACTGATGGGTAGGTACCCGCCTTGTATTCAGGTCCGATAGCGGTTGTCTTTTTTGTTTTGTGCCCTCTCCTGTGGTGTAATGTAGACTTGTCTCCCAGGTAGGTTTTGCCAAGTTATGTGAAGTTTTGGGTAAGCCCCCTTTCGGCAACAGGGCGCCACTGGCCCCCTTGTTTGCTTTTGTGTCTGTCTACCTGCCTTTGAGGAGAAAGCCCGGGCCATTATATATTGTGGCGACCGTTTTTACAGGGCGTCTGCTCCTGTGTTTTCTTCGGATGTGTGGTCACGTAGCATCGCATTTTTTTGTGAAGACTGTGACAAGAACTGCGATTTCTTAGGATCATGGTCTGGTAGAATTTGGTAGCGACATGTGACATAGGGCAGTGTGATCCTGTGCTGATCTTTTGATGTGTAGTGTGTGGTAGCCTAGTCTAGCATGTGCATGTTTCTGCTTCGATTTGGGCTTTTTACTTTGAGGAGCATGGTATGAAGTAAGACTATGTAAATGCATGGGTCAAGATAGCATCCAACAGGGCAAGTACACTTTATACTACGGGGGAAAACAGTCTCACGATTTCGGAACAGGATTCCTCATTAAGAAAAGTATCCTTCAGACGGTTCAAAATATAGAGTTCGTAAACGAAAGACTATCGTACGTTTGATACGTACTCGATGGGGCAACATGGTTGTATTAAACGTCTATGGTCCGACCGAGGTGGCTACTGATAACGACAAAGATATATTCTACGATGAGCTAGGAAGGCTGTTTGACCGAATGCCGAAGTATAATTCGAAAATTGTGTTTTGGGTGATTTCAATGCAAAGGTAAGGAGGGAAGAAAAATATAGACATACTATAGGCAAATACAGCCTTCACGAAAAGACCAACAACAATGGAGTAAGACTGATAACTTTCGCGATTTTGAAAAACCTACTGGTAAAGAGCAGGTACTTTGAACACAAAGACATACACAAATACACATGGGTATCTCCGGACGGCAAAACTTTCAACCAGATCGATCACGTATTAATAGACAGACGAAGACACACCAACATAATGGATGTTAGGTCGTACGAAGGAGCGGAAGGTAACACCGACCATCAGTTAGTGATCACAAAAGTAAGGGAAAAGTTATGCATCGCGAACAGAGAAAGCAAGGGGTCAAAACAACTGAAATTCGAAGTTAAACGAGTAAATAATCCGAGCATAAAAGCAGATTACCAACTCGAACTCTCAAATAGGTTCGAAATCCTAGCCGACTCGAGTAATAATAATGATGATATTAATAATGAAACTGATGTAAGTAAGATGTGGGAGGCAATTCGTGAAACAATTAAGAGCGCAGCGAAAGAACGTGTAGATGAGAAGAAACAACAGAAAAACAAACCTTGGTTTGATGAACAATGCCTTAAGCTTCATGAGGAACGAAAACAAGCAAGGCAACGGTGGCTAAGTAATAAAAGCTAAGCAAATACTAACCACTATAGTAACGCGAAACGAAAAGTCACATTTGGGTTCAGAAACAAAAAGCGAGAATATCTGACGCAGAAGATTCAGGAGATAGAGGAAAACGGGAAGACAAATAACATACGAGATCTATACAAAGGGGTAAACTCGTTTAAAAAGGTTACCAGCCGAGGTTAGGAATGATTAGAAATGAACGTGGAGATCTTCAGGCGGATCCGACTAAAATTGTCGATGTGTGGGAAAGTTATTTCGACAAACTTCTTAATGTACACAACGGGGAACAAACAGAGGAATTTGACATCCATACCGCAGAACCGTGGATTCCCGAACCTAGCGAGATCGAGATCGAAATATCGGTAAAGAAATTGAAAATTTTCAAATCACCAGGAATAGACAATATTCCAGCCGAATTAATCAAAGCAGGAGGAACGGTACTAATCAAGGAACTACATAAATTGATAAGTGCTATATGGAGAAAGGAGGAGCTCCCAAAGGAATGGAAAGCCTCAATAATAGTTCCGATTTACAAAAAAGGCGATAAATCGGACTTTAATAATTACCGCGGAATCTTGTTAATTCCAACCTGTTACAAGGTATTAAGTAATATTCTGTTAACACGCCTAAGTGTATACGTACATGAAATAATTGGTGATCACCAATGTGGATTTAGAAGAAATAGATCCACGTTGGACCAGATTTTTGCGTTGAGACAAATTTTGGAGAAGAAATGGGACTGTTCATCAGCTATTCATTGATTTTAAGAAAGCATATGATTCTATCAAAAGGGATAAGTTATACAGTATCCTGATACGATTTGGAATTCCGAAAAAATGGTTCAAGTGTAGTGAAGATGTGTCTCAGCGACCCCATAAGCAGGGTACGGATAGGTAATAATATGTCAGATAGTTTCAAGATTCGCAACGGATTGAAACAAGGAAATGCCTTGTCACCGCTACTGTTTAACTTTGCGTTAGAATATGCGATTTTAAAAATTAAAAAGGACTATCATTGAATGGTTTTAATCAACTGTTTGTATACGCGGATGATGTAGATTTAATAGGGGACGATATAGATGCACTACAAAGCAACACCGATGTCTTAGTGGAAGCTTGCGATAGGTCTACAGGTAAACATAGATAAAACAAAATACATGATAACAAGCCGAAACACAGGGAATGAAGGAAATAAAAACATAAGAATTAGGGGTGAGGTCATAGAGAAAGTAAACAAATTTAAATACTTGGGAGCATACGTAACAATCAAAAATGAGGGCCCGGAAGAAATAAAAAGTTGCTTAGTTTAGGGGAACGCATTTTTCTATTCAGTCCAAAAACTTCTAACATCGCGATTAATATCAAAGAAATTGAAATTGAAAATATACAGAACGGTTATTCTGCCGGTAATGCTTTACGGTTGTGAAAGTTGAAGTCCTAGCAGATATAATACATAAATTACGTGTATTTGAAAATAAGGTATTGATAAAGATATACGGGCCGAACGGGACGAGATGACTGGAGAGTGGAGGAGACTGCATAATGAACTCCACGGACTGTACGAGTCACCAGATGTTGTAAAAATAATGAAATCGCGACGACTAATATGGGCATGCCATGTAGCTCGGATGGGGGGAAAACGAAGATTACATTCTATCCTGGTTGGAAGGCCGGATGGAAGGAGGCCATTGGGAAGACAGAGACGTCGTTGGGAGGACAATATTAGAAGAGATCTTCGAGAAGTAGGTGTTCATGATGAAAACTGGCTTGATATTGCCCAGGATAGAATCCATAAATTTGGTATGACGTTCAGAAATTCCAAAATAATTGAGTATTGCCAAAGAACCTCAAATATTTTTAAAGAATATTTTTATAGCGCCCAAAATATTTTTAATATTTTTTATAAAATTTTGGATTTACGTTTGGAGGCTCTTAAAATAAAAAGAAACATTGAAAGATCTAAAATATGAACCAGCAAACAATATTTTTTTAATTACAAATTCGAGCTTTAGTTATTATATTGAACCGAAGAAAGACGAAAGAATTCCCACAGTAAATCAATTTTGTAACATGACATTTCGAACCATTAAAATCTTAGTCCATTTCTTTCGTAAGCAAAAGGACAGAGTGCAATAAAAGATGAAACCACGAAAAACTTTTGTTTCGGTAGGGGCGGTTAAAATATGGGGGTTAAATACATAAAGCAAGTGTAGACACTTGTCAATTTAGGGTGGCCATTTGTCTTGCTGTTGGCCAGACAGTCCTGCTTCTGATGGTCATGTCCTCCGTCTGGCATAAGAGTTGACCCGGACGCTGATTTGTCCTACTTTTAGTTGCCTCGTGTATACTGAAATATTTATCTTCTCATCATTATATTTTTTTTTCAGTCTCAGACATTTTCAGAATTGGTAAATTTCTAGTAAATTTTACTACATTTCAGGATAGTAAATTTTTAGCCGCTAAATTAGTTTCAAAACATCCCTGTATTACCTGTGGCAAAAATCTGGGAGGAAAGTCCCTATATTATCTCGATGTTTCCATACTCCCAACTACAACTTTGAACCTATAAGGAGAAAGTAAGGGTAGAAGTGTAGTGACATTTTAAAGCCTTTCTGCGAAAGATCGTCTCCTTCAATGATCTCGAGAAGGATCGACAATAGGATGGGCCGAAAATAAAGCCATATCAAATATGGCCGGTTTTGTCCGTCAAACGTTCTTGGCCGTTTTCAAACAAACAATTTTCTCGGGCTTCGGGACCCGGCTAGATATTTTTTGATCCGGCTGTGTTTCGGCGAACAAAGATAACATAACACTCTACAACTTCTGCACAGTACTCAAATTCCAATTAAAAAAAAAAAAACATTTTTTCGGGCCCCCGAGGCCGGGCTAAGTATTTTCTTGATTCGGCTGTGTTTTGGGCGAACAAACATAACAGAACATTCTATAGCTTTTGCACGATACTCAAACTCAAGTTTCTTCCAAATTTTTTTCGGGGGGGGGGGGAGGCAAAACGCCCGTTTTTCTTTCTTTTTTGTTTAGAAATTTGAGTTTGAGTAGCGTGAAAAAGTTATAGAATGTTATATTATGTTTGTTCGCCGAAACACAGCCGGACTAAAAAATATCTAGCCAGGTCCGGGAGCCCGAGAAAATTTTTTGTTTGAAAACAACCAAAAACGTTTGATGGCCAAAACTGGCCATATTTGACATGGCTTCATTTCGTACCAATACACAACTTATTATAACTACTCGAACCTCAACATATGGAAACTGGTATCATATTTTAATTACGTTTTTTGGAGAAAAAATGGGCCCTTTAGGGGTACAGGCAGGGGCTCTGTTAAATTTTGTTTTAGGACGGTCATATTTGAAATGGCTTTATTTCGTACTAATGTACAAATTTTAATGACTACTGGAACCCCAATATTAAAAAAAAAATCGTCCAAGCCTAAATTAAACAATAAGGTAAAAAAAAAATGAGTACATTCTATGGACAAATTGTCAAGTTGACAACAAAAGTGAACGAATATTTCTGATGGTCTTGTTATATATAGGCTGTTCCTAAACGTAATAATTAAGTTGAAGGTTCGTACTAATACGCTTCTGACTTAAGAATAACTTCAATAAAGATACTGAGAAACTTGATTTGTACACGACATCAACACTTTACCAACCTGACTACGAGATGATGTGTAACACTTCAGCAATCAGATTGAGAGTAGAGTTGAAGTTACTTACGGCTTGAAGACATTGCTGGAAATAACTTGACGTGCACATTCCAACGGCCAAACTGGAAGTCAAAAACGATACTCAATGTAAGACTTTTGAGCGATACTAGGGAATGATGTTCACACCATGATGACCAGACACAGTCAAATAATCCCTGCGGAGGCAGTAGTTAATAGTAGCAGCTTTTTTTCGTTGCACACCTACGAAATTTTATCTGAGAGTTCCAAAGATGTTGGTTTCCCAACCACTTTTGCCAGTACTACCCAATATTACTCGGTATTTTAGGAGCTGTCGACTCCAGTCCTCAAAGTTTCGCTCTCCACATCGCGAATGGAATAGGTGACAAGTTGACTTAGTATTCTGTATCATAGACTTAAGAGTTATATCAAATATAAGGTACCGATGACCATTATGTTTATATAGAATGTTTTTGGTGGCTATGTAATGGATGACTCCACAGGTCTGTCAAATACACAATGGCTAGGTGGCAAGGAAGAAACAAAAACGTATTCGAAGTATTCTTTTATCCGAGGAGTTTCACTGATGCTTGATTCAGCAGTGTTGTTGGGTAACTTGTATATGTCTCACACTATCACACATTAAGGTGGATTCATACTGATACTGTAACCGGCTAGTACAGTTGAATAGATTAGAATTGAAAGAAGATAAGTGCACATGACATAGTTTTCAGAGAAACGCAAAAAAACTTGTTTGTACATGAAATTATTGGTTATAAGCATAACTTTTTGGTACCACACCCTACATATCCTGACGAAGAAAACCACATAATTTATTTATCTCTTCTGCGAAGACAAATAAGTCTTCGGAAATGAAGCTATAAATGAAAAATATGATTGTTTAAAATATTTGTTGATTAAATTTTGATTTATCCCTAGTAGCATATAAACGTTGAAAATATGTCAGAACCGAAACGTTATGTTAACGTTGTAAATGTACCGAAATGTCCCCCAGTTCAACGGTTTATTCGACGTTGAATAATGGTTGAGAAGAAACGATGATGAAATGGGTTTAGTTGGCCACAAAATAGAGCATGAATTCTGCCTGTTGGTATATACACATTTAGTTTCATTTTATCCGTTGCTTTTATCACGATATACGGTGTTAATTTTCCAACAGTAAATAACCCGTGTGGTCTGTGGGGTACGAACACAGGAACGTTCTGCTCTTCTCTTTGGTAGCTCGACGCGTTGAACACTTATTCAGGAATCCATCTCAAGAGGCCACTACTCTTTTACTGTATCGTTGAAATTAAATGTTCGTTGAAATATAGTTTAAAATTCAACTCGTTTTCAACATGCAAAAGAAAACATGAAAAATATAGCTATTTTCACTGTATTTGCTTTTAATTATAATGTTTAAGCAATAAAATTTGAAATACAAGTGAGAAATGAATGATAGTTGAAAGTACGTCACATTACTGTCGTATCAACGAAGTTCTAACTTCGTTGAAATATGGTTCAAAATGAAATCTGTTTTCAACGTGAACATGAGAACACCAAAATTAGTTTGTGTCATTCAATTAGTTTTTAATTATATTTTTTTGACATAACAACATTAGTAAGAAATGCATTAAACAAAATCTATTATACCATAGTTGAAAATAACATATTGAATACACATATTGTATTAACGTCTTATCAACGCAATAACGTCTTTGTTGAAATATGATTTAAAAATAAACGTATTGTTTTCAACTGATAACGGTTAATCAACAAAATGAACATAAAATCAACGTTGAAAAAACACGTATGTGTGCTACTGGGGATATGTAACTAAACTTTTCAAGTTCTTAATAGAAATAACTTACTGTTTATATTAGAATGTGTACTCTTATTAAGTTTTAAATTATTGAAATCCCAAAGATCAATACTATTTTCTGCTTAAAGAAATACACGAGGCGTTTCCGATTTTAAACAGCAATTTTTGCTTTGTTACTGTTGTAAATCCCTTCGTATAGAAGACTGTTACCTCACTATTATCAGCTACCTTTCACTAGGTTTTAACGGAAAATCCTCTCTCTCTGCTTCCCACTCTTCCCTTTCCATTTTCCCGTGCGACTTCAAAGTATTGACTGCATCGTTGTGAAATCTCTTTCTCTCTCTCTTTGCTACCCGTCTGCCTCGGATGCTGAGTCAATGCGTGTGCGAGTGAGTCAGTGGAAGTGAGAGCAGCAAGGGAGATGAGCTTGGCCTGCATTGCATCTCCAGATTTCCCTTTCGATCTCTCACTCTCACGCAGATCTCACAACTTCGACGTTTTCTCTGAAAATTCCCTCCACAAGGTGAAAATTCCCTTAACAACAGTGAAAAAATTAACTCTGCGAAAATTGTTTATTCCCTTAATCTAAAAATTGATTTTAGGGATATTTAAGCATCTTCTTTCGAAGACTGACTGGAGAAATATAAATAAGGGAATAGACTATAGGGGAAAAAAATAACAGTTTTGAAGAATTATCGAGTAAAGGGAAAGAAAGAGGACGTCTATTAAAAAAAAAAGTTGGCACTTTAACAAGTACTACACAATGACAGCTAACCGCTACGAAAATTTCAATCCAAAAGCGCATATAATCGCTTGCGCGCGCATCATCAAGTTATAGCGGTTTTCAAAGTATGAAATAATACATGAGAGTAAATGAGGAAGTTAGACTACGTTTTACGAGAAATCACATTTCATGGACATCCCTCTCTTCTTTCCCTGTACTCTTCAATTGTTATTGTCAAGAAAAATTATTTACGAAAATTCTAACTCGATTTAGACAGAAAATTAATACAGTTCAACAAATCTGAGAAAACTTGCACTGATTTTAAGAACGTTGATAAAAAATTCAGTAATGATTAAGTTCTTTTCATTATGGTTGATTTGATTAATTGAATTGTTATTTGAAGTCCTAAACGAGCTGCTGAGCTTCCAACAACAGGACATATCGTTTTTGATAAGGTGGGTTCCGACCTGGGTTGGAATGTTTTAAGCAAAATGTTTTAAACAAATGTTTTAAACGTGTTTTAAACAAAGGAGATTGTTTTAAACAAAGGAGATTGTTTTAAACAAAATGTTTAAAACATTTTGAACATTTGATTTAAACGATGTTAAAAAGGAAAATAATTTTCTGTAAATTCAATTTAAGTTTTACCTCAATTGTCAAAAGTTAACGAAAAACAGGTCAATTTGTGAAACAAATTAGACATTCTTTTGTCAGCCCGGTAAATGCTACTGTTTTACCAGTGAACTGTCCGAAATAAGCAGTAAAAGTGCCGATTGAGATCTTTCCAAACAGATAGATTAACTGGTCCAATACAATTAAGCTGGATCAACTTGACGCCGGTTTTCGATTAATCTTGCCTGGATGATTGGGATGAACTTCCGTCTTATTGGTTGGCCTATGCGTGGGCGTGTGTAAGCAAAGAAAGGAAGAAGATCTAGGTAAAGAAGATAGGAAGAAAATTTGAATATTTTAAATATGGTATTGTCCGGAACGTGATGTTCAGTTGTTATTTTAATCAGTTACACTTGCCAGGTACTCATGGCTTGCGCGCGCATGTCCTGGTGTCAATATCGGAAGTAGATCCGTCTACCGTATTTATATCCATGCCCAAAGTTCATACAACTAATAACTTGCCTCCATTAAACTCTATCTGAAAGTGATACTGGACTGATCGATGACAAAAAATTTAATCGATCTATGAAGCCAGAGAGCGGAAAGAGGTCTTGATTGTCCACTTCCAGTTTAAACAAATTCGGATCAAATTTTCTGATCTAATCCAATTTTTTATGTTTGTTATCGCTGTGCAGTTTTTTTTATTTATATCGTAATTCTTGTAAAAGCGTGAATATAATTTACAGCATGTACTATTTCCTCAGTCACACCAGGCAAATGCCGGAATGGCACCAACTAACTAGGCCCTGGTCAACTACCTTCCAACATCCTCCCCTCACTCTGTCCTAGCCTGAGATGCCTGAAGGTTATAAATAAGTTCAAACAGCAAGAACTGTTTTTATGCACAGGCTGGTACGTGTGTAACTCAAGAATTGAAACATGAATCAAGAAACAGCGATAGAAAGCTTAAAAAATTGAATTACGGCTCAAAATTTAGTCCATGTTGAATTAGACTGGAAAGGTATGATCCAGGTTGTTGCAACACAGAGAACACCTGTGGTTACTATTTACTTATTAATTAACCAATTATTACTGGAAATTCAAAATTGAAATATCTGGCAATATGGAAAAATTAATATTCTATTAAAAGACTCTCTACCACTATTGGGAGTAAGCCTTCCAAGCCACAGGAGAAGGCGCAATATAAAATAATAATAATATTTATAACCGTGTTCATACAGAAGTCAAGGCGGGTACCTTTTGTCAAGGCATCATACCCATCGACGCCTTGCTTCAATAAATAAGACCTTACGTAGACATCTTATTCACCAGTCTTAGTGCACGAAGCATACATGAATAGAAGCCGGAAAAGAAGTGCCAGAACGGAGAACGGTTGGCAAAAGCTAAAGGCTAAAGCTCTTTAAATAGAGACAAGAAAGGGGGTGAGGCTTTGACAACATCATCATGCAGGAAAAATTAAATCCTTACACCACATAGCTGCTCAAGCACGGCTAGAAGCCACGTACGACGTAAATATTCACTTTACTTTAAAAGAAAGAAGATCTTTATAAAATACTCAGCATCATCCCAGTTCTACATCTTCAGAGCCCCGGGCTCATCGAAGCTATGCAGAAAAAGGGGGTAAAGCTTTAAGATAAACATGCGTAGAAAAAGCAATCGCAAACACGATGAGAAAATTTAGAAACATAAAACGCTATCTTAGAGAACTATCGTAACAGAGTTACGATTTAGGGTATTCCCATAAGGTTTTCAAGCAGTCCAGATATCCTTAAGCACTTTCTACATTTTTCTACAACCAATCTCTTCGCCTTCACCAAAACTCACTTTCCATAAAACGTGATAGAAAACGCAAATACGGACTATATTCACCAGGCGGAACTCGATTCCCTTTCCTGGACAGTAACCGATACTTTTTTACATCGGCACTGTAGAAAAAGTCCCGAAGAGAGTGACAGTGCACCTGCCTAAAACCAAAACTGCAACATCATTCCTATACCCGAAAACTAACCTCGTTCGACCTAAATCTGATCCACACATTCATCAACTGGTGACTAGAGAACCTGAAGGTCAGCCCCCTGAACATAGTATACGGTCTATTGGCCACGCTGGATGATATAGTGTAAAACTTCATATTCAAAATCATTTGCAATACTTTTTTCATATGCACTTGGAAAATGATAATTCGCGGACTGACACTACAGCAGCACTACTAACCAAGTTTAATTATAATGATAAACTAACTACTGCTTGAATAAAACTTTATACAGAAATACCTGACAAAAAACAATATTTTATTTTCATAGCTGAAAGCAGAATTTCGTTCATAAGAAAAACTAGCAAAAAATTTCACTGAAAAAAAAAATACGTTCTTCAAACTTTCCGTATCACATGTGCTAGTGAATTTCACAGGTTTTGTTGCTTTGAACAGGACAAATTAAACGTAATTTACAACCATGCTCGACACCAAAGACGGAACAAAAATTCCTTACACAGTATTACAGAATTTCGTATTTTACTTTTCAAATTTGAAGATTAAAGTTCAATATATTTATATCCAAGGTGACGAATTTCAATCTGAGCATGAAACATTTCGATTTTTTTAAGATCAATTAATTCAAACTGTCGCTGAACAAAATTTAACATTTCATTACTTTCAAAATAGGTTATGCAATATATTTTCAAATAACGAACTGAATGCAACTAACTTTCGTTTCAATGATATACATACGAAAATACATTATCACAAATTAGGTTAGGTCAAGTTGGATAGCTTACTGTCGCATAGATGGGTTGAAGGTAAAACGAGAAAGCGGATAGGGGTTCGATCCGTGGTAGCGGTAAGCATCACGGCGTTTTCCACTCACTATATTACTAAACACCTAAATGGTAAATGACGCAAATTTCTATTGTAAAACTTCATACAATAATTTCTAACAAGCAACCGAAATTCATGTAAGAAATGAATGTGCACTTAGATCTATGATGCAGAGCAAACGAGGTGAGAAATTTCTAGATTAAACATCATGGCTTACAAAATTAAAATTTTAAATAAATATACTGTGATATGGATCTGTTTATGGAAAGAAAAATTGGGGACTCAACCATCACATACCTGCTGTCAGGGATAGCTGATCCCTGGCCAAGGAAATTATTCAGCCATATTTATTGCACACATTCTACCAGACGAAAAACACATATACTGTATACTGAAGAAAGCACTTAAAGAGGGGTTAGTCCCACAATGAAATTATATTTTTAAAAAAATACCCACTAACACAACACATAAACAAACACTATCACTTCACACACACAATCACTGACAAACCGAAATCGACTCCTTGCACATATTCTTCATTCACTCCTACACTACAAATATGAAAAGCATTCAGCAGGAAAAACTACAATGCTACGACAATTCCAAAATTTGGGTTACTCTTCTTAATTTACAGCCGCTAATTTATTTTTATCAAGTGAGACTGCTATATTTTAATATATAACTTACTTATGAAAGCTGCATTGCATTTCTTGAATTATACTTGTAATTTCTTACCAGCCTACATTTCCATGCAGCCTGTATTCTTGGCAGGTCTTGTTCAATCTGTCTTCATCAGCTGCTGGCCAATCACAAGACAGAGTGTTGAAAGAAGAAAAGTGGGAGTGGCCTTTACCCTAGCTCTCAAAACGATTTTCACTGAAGAGTTCAAAATAAAAGATGATTTATTTAAATCAAAACAAAAGTGCAATAGTTGAAGAATGAAAAGCAATGAAATATTTTAAGAAATACTGAGAAATAAGAGGAGAATAGACTACCACAAAAAGACTGCGAAAAACAACAATGAAACGAATACTAGAATTGGTCGGCATCCTTTCACACTTGGGCAAACGAAAATCATTTAAGAAGTACCGATGCCGAAATGAGAAAAAAAAAATCTCTGTTCCTGAATTAGGAGAGAAACAAAAGAAGAGAAACAAAACAAACATAAAAGGTGTGAGAGTAAGATATGAAGTGACCGTCCGATAGTGCGGGGGCTACAATGAAACTTCTATATATTGATAATGAATTGATATGAAATCTTGTTGTATGTGCATGTTATGGATATATTTTCTGTGTAATCTTTCTCTTGCATTTCGTTGTGATATCTGCTTGTCGGCTTCTTGAATTACACGGAGAGATATAACTTTCCTATTTTGTTCAGTAACCGTTTGCTTCAGTGAAGTTTCAAGACTTTCTGAAGTCTATTTACCCTCTTTATCCAGCGTTAAGTTGATTTTCATTGGTCCTTTTGTTCGAACTAGTGTCGCTGGGAGGGATGAAAAGCGCGAAAGTGCTTCATTAAGTATTCTTACATCAGAAATATCGAGGTCAGTTTTCATCTTCGTCAGCTACGGACAGTTTGGGTCACCAGCTGCATCTCCAGTTTGTTCCAACCCAGGGAACAAGCAATTAGACATCACGCAGTACTTAGCTGCTACAGGGGCTCTGCCTCCTGAGAGAGGGGTTGCCGAGGGACCGCTGCGGAAAATACCGAGTAAGTAATTCGATCGGTGTATTTGAGTGGCTGATCAATTAAGTAAATAAATAAGTACATAATCTGATTTAAAATAAATAAGCTTTTTAAGAACACATAATTTTTGACTGTTAAATAAGGAACTGTTCTTCCTATGTTAAAACTAAAGATAAAAGGGATGAGTGTGATGTGTGTGTGAAAATCCTATCCTGTTTGTTTTTCTGGTCTTATAATATATTTTGTGTGTTTATTTTATGAATCCGAATATGAATATCTTTTACCTGAACATCGAGGTCGGTAGATCGGGAACGTAAATATCCTACTCTTAGACCATAGATGGCACATTGTAGGATTGAGTATGCATTTTCTCGAGTCAGTGAAATTAACTGTTTACAATGCACTTAGCGGCATGTAAACAGGAATGCTTTGGTGCTTGTTAATGTGATTTATCGCACAAGCCCAGAATCTTTTTCCGTATCTTACGTTCATCAAAGAAGCGATCTCAGCAGAGAGATTCGGTGGATTATGTGTTCACCAAAAAGACGATGCTGATAGAGAGTCCTTGAATGGTCCAGCATCATTGTTTATTGAATGACCAGAAATATATATTTTAATGTTCCCATGTGTGAGAATGTGCTTTGAGCTAAATATTAATAATGATTTATGTGTGAGAATCCTACCTAACCTCTTCCTAAGCAAAGTTCAGTTGATATGAAATATACTTAAGAATCCTTTATATTTTGATTCTACATAAATCTAAGATGTTGGAATTGCCGTCTCGTAAGGTAAATTAAGGTCTGCGAACGTGCCAGATTCTTAAAACCAAATACTTAATGATTTAATATCAAACGGTCAAATTACAACAAGCAGATTGGTTACAATGTGTTTCCCTAACTAACTTTTTCTATATTTTGTAAATAAAGTTATTCATATATTTTATCTGAAGAAGGGAATATTATTAGTACTTCCACGAAGAATGATGAAATTAAACTTAGTGAACGTTTGATTTCATCTACCCATCTTGCATTTGGACGTCGTCTCGGTCGTTTCTTTTCTCTAGGAATCCAATGTAGTACATTAGTCATCCATATTCCATCTGTTCGTCTAACTATGTGACCGGTCCATTTCCACTTCATCTTCTTCGCAGTCTTGATTATATATTCTACCTTTGTTTGCACGCGAATCTATTCATTTGTATTCCTGTCCCTCCTGGTTATTCCTAGCATGCATCTCTCCATTGCTCTTTGTGTGACTTTTAATCTTTGAGTTATTTGCGCATTCAATGTCACCAAGTTTCACAGCCATACATCACCACAGGTAAGATACAATGATTATAAAATTTACGCTTCAGACACATTGGTTGGAATATATATATATATATATATATATATATATACCACCGATATATCACCGATAATTTCTCTAGCGTAATACTCCGAGAAGAGAAGAAAGACTGGGTCTTATCTTTGGTTGTGGTCGTTCTAAGAACCGTGAGTTGCGGCCACAACTACCATATAAGTACAGCTTAGTGACTCTTGTATTTTACTCTGTGTGTATCTGAGTACTTGCAATCACTTCTTTTATTTTACCTATGTAAGCTGCTTCTCGCTCAAATCTTTGGATCGTTTAGATCAAGTAATGCTCTGTTATATATTATTTCCCTCTTGGCATTCGTGGTGGTGCTCGAGGTAAATGAATTCTAGCTATTCGTGACAAAGAAGCTAGTAAACAAATGAATATGAGTACCTTTCCTCCTTCCCACATACTGTATGAGGAAAGATCTTCGAGCGAGTAAAGCAGTCCTTACAAAGTTTAATGTTTGTTCTGTCGACACCTTCTTTCGACACTCCAGAATCGTTACGTACAGCTGACTAGTTCAGTTCACACACAGATAGAAATCAAGATCAAATCATGGATATTTCAATTACGTAACATGTGAGGCCATCCCGTTTGTTAGACCGCCTTTTCATGTACTCGCATTCTTCGCTTGCAATTTTTCTGAGTAGCCAATTGAAATACGCATTTAAAAATTTCTACTTGTTACTCATGAAAATCGCAAGCAAAGCATGCGGCTAATACCTACGTAAAAAGACGGGCTTAGATTTCGGACAAAAGTAGTATCAATTGATAAGAAGACTAAAATATAAGCTTATGATTATTTTTATTTTTTTTTAATTTACGGATGGGCATTGTTTACAAGATAGTTAATGAGAAAAGAAAAGTAGAAAATTTGCGAAGAATTTCTAGTGGAAACTTGAATCATTTGAAGTGTGAATTTCAAAAATGTATTGACTCTATGCGTGAAAATACTATATTCCCGATGTATAATAAATTATCCTTGGAAATTAGAAGATAGTTCTTGTCCAATAACAAAATACAGTACTTCACAGCAAACGATGAAAATGTTAAGGAATAACAGATAACAAGCAAGATTTTACTGTGATGCGCAGTCCTACCAACTGTACAGAGTTTTTCCAGTCTAAAGATGTCGACCATTTTCTCCATTAGCGAACGATGATCAAGCGTATCGCTAATTGTAGCCGTCAAGTTAAAAAATATTAGAATGTTTAATAATGGAATTACTTTATTCTCTGGCAATCTCTAATTCATAATCAACTCTCTTCTCCAATGACTTGTGACTAACGACAGGAACACACCAGAACACACAAGTTAATCGCGTGTGCAATAAAAAAAAAAAAAAAATACCGAACCTGACTTACCTAACATCCACATGCGTTTGTTCACTAATTTTATTAAATTTCCTCATGCGTTTATATTACATAAAAAAAAGAAAAATGTTATTTTCATTTAAAAAAACTGAAAAGAACTACACCAGGGTTCAAACCCGTGTTTCTTGGGTTAGTTTTCAAACATGCTACCAATACGCTAAATTGGCAACTGGAAACACATGGTTGGAAGTAATATTTACCTTTAAGGAGTAAGAATGCGCATGCGCGAGAATGGCTGTCAGCCTCGGGTGCTTATCTGTCTCTAGTCGCAAGTCTCCAATGTACTCTAACTTTTGGTGATGTGATTTGTGACGAAGCCTATCCATATTCGACTGCTTGTAGCTCGGAAGCTATCCTTGCTGCGAAATGTTTGCCAAGAACCTTTTCTTTCTCTCTGTTTCTTTTGTTTGATTGTTTGTTTGTTTGAAGGTTTCACCCCTCAATTTAGGACTATCATTATTGACATACCGTCTATAATTTTTGTTTAAATTTTCTTATCATGATCTAGAGGTGTAGTCTTTATTTTCTAAATTATTATTCGTTAATTTTTGTTTGATGTTGTAGCCCTCTTATGCACTTATATTGACAATTAATAGAAATATGTCATCTATCTCTCAAATATGGCATCTGAATGGAAGTTAAGGTTTTCAAATGCTCTGTCATCCAAATAAATCCAACAAAAATATAGTGTTTATTAGTTTTTCGCATTAGAGGGGCTATTAGAAATTATAAAGTGACCGAATATCGGATACTGACGTTTCTCAGTAAGCACCTGCTGCAATTTGGAAAGAAAGTCAGTAACTGTTGTCGAAGAGCAGCTGCGTCCCAGCTGAGTTTCGGCGTCTAAGTCTAGAACCGGTCGACAGACGAGTACATTATTTGCATTTTTTTGTGCTTTTAAGCTGATATCGACGTTGCTAAGGAAAAGTAAAAATCCTGGTAAATTGTACGTCCAGGTAGACCATATAAGTTGTAGATTTTAATGAACTAACGCCAGCGTGAGCTATTTTCCAGATAGCAAGTATTGCCTTGTAGTATGTATAAAGTCAGGGATAGAATAGGTGACGTTCCTTTAGATCATAATTCCACTGACTCTAGCCAATCATTCAGTTTTGAGTTTACTGACGACGAACATAATGCGGATAAGGAGTGTCTGTATTGCTGTCAGCCCTACCGCCTTGATCACGCAGGAGGAAAATGGATACGATGTGTAACGTGCATCCGCTCACCACACGATATCTGCGATGCAGTACATGGTGACAGTGGAATCGTTCGTTCATGAGTTGCATTTTCTTATAGTAGAGCATTACTTATACTCTCGTTATAGCTACATTAATTTATAATTATAATTATAGAATAATAGTTATCCCTTTGTTACCGTTCTACATTTTCTACATATTTTCTATTTTCCTTTTTTCGTTCAAAGCATGTCCAACACAACGTTAATAAACTTCATGCCCAACAACCTACTCCTTATTGTCTTATGTTCATTTCCATTTCCTATATTCCCGGAACCGTCCGATTTTACGAACACACACACACATCTGATATTAGGATACCGTTTTTTTACCCTTCAATTTTGCCTTTTTTTTTTTTTTTTTTTTTTTTTTAGAAAATGCTTTTTCTATGTTGACATTTACTATCAACTTTACAAAAGAATGTACTAAAGTTCGTGTCAATAAGAAATCACAACATTCCGATTTCTATTTGTGCTATAAATATTATCATACCAGGTGTATGCATAAGTAGTTTCCGGTTTACCTAAGAGATGGCGCCAGCGAAAAGTACGCAGCATATTCATTTGACACATACGTCATTTTGTTCGTCAGACATTAAACTACAAACACACACAAGTTGAGTCCGCCAAGCACTAGCGTCTTTGTTTTATCGTTCAGTGATCATGTCGAAGTTTGTGCCTGAAAAAGAACATTTGCGGCACGCATTGCTTTTCCTATTTAATCAAAAGAAAAAGGCTGTTGAAAGTCATCGTGTGCTGGTAGAAACATATGGTGAACACGCTCCATCGATTAGAACATGTGAGACATGGTTTCGACAATTTAAAAGTGGTAATTTCAATGTGAAAGACAGTGCGCGCTCTGGTAGACCACAAAAGTGCGAAAACGAGCAATTGCAGGTGTTATTGGAGGATGACCCAACTCAAACTCAACAGCAATTGGCAAAAGCATTAAATGTGTCACAAGAAACAATCACCAGACGTTTACGAGCAATGTGGAAATCAATAAACTGGGTAAATGGGTCCCACGCGATTTGAATGAACGTCAAATGGAAAATCGCAAAGTCACTTGTGAAATGCTGCTTCAACGCCACGAAAGAAAATCCTTTTTGTATCGAATTGTGACGGGTGACGAAAAATGGATTTATTTTGAAAACCCGAAGCGGAAAAAATCGTGGCTTTCACCTGGCAAAGCCGGTCCTTCAACACCAAGGCCAAATCGCTTCGGCAAGAAAACCATGCTTTGTGTCTGGTGGGACCAGAGCGGTATTGTGTATTATGAACTCTTGAAGACTGGCGAAACCGTTAATGCACAACGCTATCGCCAACAAGTGATTAATTTAAATCACGCATTGATCGAAAGACGACCGGAATGGGCCCGAAGACATGGCAAAGTGATTGTGTTACACGACAATGCGCCGTCTCACACAGCAAAACCAGTGAAAGACACCTAGAAATCGCTTGGATGGGACATCCTTCTGCACCCGCCGTACTCCCCAGACCTGGCGCCATCTGACTATCACCTCTTCGCATCAATGGGGCACGCGTTCCAGAGTAGCACTTCAGCAATTTCGAAGACGTTGGAAAATGGCTCGACGAACGGTTTGCCACAAAAGACAAGCAGTTTTTCTGGCATGGTATGCATCAATTACCTGAAAGATGGGCGAAATGTGTAGAAGCCGATGGCCAATATTTTGAATAAAACAAAATTAATTTCCCTTGAAAATTACATGTTTTCTTTACCACAAAAACCGGCAAAAACTTATGCATACACCTGGTAACTTTAAGTATCTGATATTCGGTCAGTTTATGGTAGAATTTCTCGATTTGGAGATCGCGGGCTGTTTTCAAAGGGATCGCGAGGGAAGGTGAAAAATAAATTTAAATCCGGTTTTGCAGGTTTTCAATAAATTTCAAAGAAAATTTTTATTCTGCTTTGTATTTTCATAATTGTTAAATATACGTGTAATGTATTTTTGTTTAACAGTTTTTGGATAATATAATTAGGATATTTATTATTAAATACAGCAAATCAACTGTCATATTTTGAAATTAAATTATTCGTGGGTAGCCGGTTAGAAGACATGATAAAAGGGGGTCGCAGGATGAAAACTATTGAGAAACGCTGGTCTATAGTAACAATACTTTTATATAACAAAGAATAAAATCAATGTATTTTTCTCTGAAGATTTATTGAACTCTTGCGACGAGTTGAAATTATTATAATCAATAAATTATGAATTAATCATAAATTAAGTGCTTACATGCAATTTTTCTTCATTATTTTCTAAATTACATTAACACAAGGAAAAATTTCCCGAATTATGTAATTTTATTCCAAAATATCCCTTTGGTGGGAAATATTTTTCCCTTTAGACTGAATTTCCCTCCGTTTTTCTCTGTATGTTCTACAACGCACCAGTTCCAGGGAGCGAGCGGTAGGTATAGGTCGTGGGTCGAAAGGTCATTGAACTCGTAGTCTTCTCCACGTGGAGTATCCCTCTTTTCCCTTTTTTAGAACAGGGATTCTGAAAAAAAAAAGTATTAGCAGCAGCAAATCCCTAGAGCGACGGATGGATGAAAAGGGAAAGTTTCACCACCAATGACAGGGGAATGATTCCCTGAAAGGCAGGCAGCGCAGAGAGGGAAGTATGCAGACAGGAATACGCCAACGCGTTATTAGAAAATGCAGGTCACGACCTGGCAATCTTGAAAAAGAGATTTTTTCTTTCAGAATTAGGAAATGAACCTGATGAAGAAGAAAAGGATGTAAGGTAAACCGAGTGAAAGATATTTTATATCTCTTGTTATAAACCACTAATGAGGATACTATTACGCTTATTTTGCTACTGTTACTTTTTCGTGGAACCAAAATAAACCTTCCATATTTCTTGTGTTTTGTTTGTTTGCTGGTGGATATAAGAGCGTTTCCTTATCTTCTAGATTAGATTTGAAACCTTCTGCTCATCTAAATTAGCAACCATCTGAGGTCATATCCTCTGTTAGGAAATAAATTAGGGTTAACAGAATAAAACTGCGCATGAATACTTCGTTAGGGTATGGTCACCTATTACTCATATTTTTCGTTTCTTTTCTTTCTCTTTATTCCATTTTCTTTTTGTTTATTTATTTTTCATTAGCCTTCTTTCTTCCGTTCTTCTCTTCTTGTATCTTTCTCAGGGCTGGAATGGTAAGATTTTTGGGGGGTACACGCTGCTCAATAAAAATCCGGATTTGGGAACACGTTCCTTTATATTTATGCACTGAGGTGGGTACACGCTGTGATTTATACTGTTAGGTGGGTACACGGCGTGTACCCGCGTATACCCTCCATTCCACCCCTGACTTTATTTATTTTCTTATTTAGTTACTTTCCTTCTTTATTTGCTTTCCATGTGTATATTTCTTTATTTTACTTTCATTTTCCTTCTTTCAGTTCCTTTATTTACTTTTGCCTTCATTTCTTTCATTCAGGCTTTCTTTATCTTTCATCCTACAGTTCCTTCTTTATTCCTTTCATTTTATTCTTTTTCTCTCTTTCCCATTTTATTATGTCTTTGTTTCTTACTTTCTGTCGGTAGTTTCTACTTCATTTGTCTCATTATTATTTTCATTCGTTGTTTCTTTTTTTTATTCTTCCTTCATTTCTTTTTGAGTCTTTATCGTACATTTCCCTCTCTTCCTTTCCCTTGATTAATTTTTTTTACTGCACGTTCTATTTCTTTTCTTTCTATTTTAATTTTTTCGTTTGTCTTCTTATTTCTCTCTTTACTTCTTTTCTTTTTCTATCTGTCCTTTTACCATATATTTTAATTTTTATTTTTCATCCTTTTCATTCCTTATTTCTTCCTTTTTCTCTGTTCCTTCATTCTATCTTTCGTTTTCTTGTCCCTTTTCATTATTCCATTACTTTCTTTGCTTTATTTTGTTTTTCTTTCGACTTCCACACTAACTCGATCTATATTGCCCAATTTTCAGCTACAACTCAGTTCTTTACGCTTGTTATCGTGGTGCGGCTCATTTTTATGTATATCTTAGCTCTTGCAAAAAAATAAAACACACAAATATTATTTGCAGGGTGTGCTACGGGGGTCATTGCAAAAGTGATGGCAACTATTTTTTTTTTCGAAAATGGTGACGAATAAAAAAATTCTGAAATATGCAAATGGAAGGTTAGTCCATATGTAAACATTACATGTAGGGAGATAGAGGAACACACACACCGCCATAAAGATATAGCACGAGAAAAAATACGAAAAAAATTGTGTCGTTTCAAAGGTGTTTTACTGTCAATTGCAACAGTACACAATAGTACAGGACATGAACACTTACCGGTGACATCTTAGAGTCCTTCTAAGTAGTCTACCAAAGAATCCATCACACACTGCCACCGCTCTTTAAGACACCGCAATTGACAGTAAAACACGTTTGAAACGACAAAAATGTTTTCGTCTTTTTTCTTGTGCTATATCTTTATGGCGGTGTATGTGTTCCTCCATCTCCCTACATGTAATGTTTACATATAAACTAACCTTCCATTTGCATATTTCAGAATTTCTTTATTCTTTACCATTTTCGAAAAAAAAGTAGTTGCCATGACTTTTGCAATGACCCTCGTATTTATTATATGCACAATCCGTTGCGTGCGTAATTCAAGAATTAAGACTTAAATAAAAACAGACCGTAAAGCGATGCCAAGCCTAAAAAAACTAACAAGTAACACTATTTCAAGTGGACACTCAGATCTAGAAGAGATATACGTACATATTTAAAATCAGCATTAAAAACTAAGTTTGTTTGTAAAATATTAGGTGCCATTGGCCAGTGGTTCAAGAGAAATTGGCGGGAAAAGTTTTGAATAGCATTGTTTTTGATACGCTCTTTATGAATATGAATTCAAAAGTATTTCAATACTTTTATATCACTCCCCATAGACAGAAACCTGACTATTGTATTATCAATATCTTCCAAACTAATTGCGTTCGGGTTGCCAAATCTGCATGCGTACATATTTTGACATCCTAATCATAACACAGGGGAAAAGTAACTTTTTTCTGTCTTAACAGTGTGTTTGCTTCTTAGTAATTGTATGCCGTTCTACGGATTCTACCCAATTTTACACTTGTACCAGTATCGGTCTCTGATGACTATGAGTATAGCGACGTGCAGCTATCAGTGTCATTTGGCTGGCTGTCACCATAGTGCGCGGGATTGAGTGTAAACTAGCGCCAGATATTCATAAGTAGCGTACGAAAAACAATGCCATCCCAAACTTTTCCCGCCAATTTTTCTTCAACCACTGACCAATGGTACCTAATATTTTAAACACAAACTCAGTTTTTTGTGCTGATTTTAAATATGTATATCTCTTCTAGCAGTGGCGTATTCTCCATGAATGCAAGGCATGCATTGCATGCCTTCGGATTCTAGTTTATTTATTTTATTATTTTCCAAGGAGAAATCAGAAAAGATTTTGAGAAATAACGAAGCTTCACCTGATATCCTAGACCAGAACCCGTAATACGAAAGCGGTAAGTAGTTTAGTAAACTGTTCACGTGTGGCGCTGCAGTATTCTCGGCTATCTATGTGGGCATCTACTTAAGATCTTTGTCGTCCGCTTGCCTGTGAACGTGTGTTTTATTGGTTGAAAGGCGCGGGAGAAATCCAAAATGCATGCACCGCTAAAAGTTGCATTCAGCATAGTTGCCATCTTTATGAAAGAGTGTGTGTTGTAGCGCTGTCAATGCATGTGGAATTCCACAAAATGTTTGTAGTGTGTAATTCACGTGGAGTGCAATTCTGTGTGGAATTTGTGTGGATTTTTGTATTTCCAAAAAAAATCACAAGATAAACTTCTAAATGTGTTATATACTCATATTTTCTTGACTTTACTAAGGATACTTCCTATTTTCGCCTTTTATCTAGAAAAGGATAAAAGTTATGAAGTAACTTAATTACTCCCTCCTTAGTGGCAGCTGTAATTTCCGTGAGCGGCAACAGACGATCAATTTTTTCTTGTTCCAAATTCTTTCTTGCTCTATATGTCTTGTTATTCTATGTCCTGCGGCGCCATCCTATTCTTTTTTCTGTAGGGAAATATAATTTACCACCAAAACTAGAAGAAATTATCATCTTTTCGGTTCCTTTTTTTCATGAGCTCATTGTTGAAAACTGGCATGCGATTGAAACACTTGTAAATCACCTGTGAAACTACCATGTGTGGAACTTCGATACTCGAGGTCTATAACAGTAAGAAAGAGGGAATTCCAAGTTTGTAAAGAGCAATTAGATGGAAGTCATCTCTAATTCCCATACATAATTCTTTATTATAATAATAATAATAATAATAATAATAATAATAATAATAATAATAATAGTAGTAGTAGTAGTAGTAGTAGTAGTAGTAGTAGCATTGCATGCCCAACCTCAAAAGTCAGGATACGCCACTGTCTTCTAGATTTGAGTGTCCACTTGAAATAGTGTTACTTGTTAGTTAGAACTGAAAATTTAGTCCATATCTTGTTACATTGGAAGAGGAAAATCGAGGTTAAATATTTGCTCTGGCGTTTATCATTCGCCACTAACTGGTCACTTCAGTATCGTTACGTAAATCTTGATGGTTGTGTACAATGTGGTATTATTCAAACTGAATTACAGCCCACATTAAACTTCCGAACACTTTTTCTCCTGCTCACGGGATCAGCTCCGGGAGGCGACATACGTTTGATTCCGGGTCATGTAAACATTTTTAATTGAGATTTCTCCCTCAGTCTAATCAGGTGAACCTCCTATCACAGAGACCCTGAAAATTGTATTCTTCAATCATTTTCCTGGAAACTTTTGCTTGTCATGGGACAACAACATCCTTCAAACAACAGAAGCTCAGAATGTAAATGAATTCCCATTAAATAGATAAATTGTGATCCTGGACTTGATTTTTATTAACCTTGAATGAAGTAATCAAAATATCCACGGAATAAACCACTTACCTGCTACATTATTTCCTAGTATATCCGACCTACCATCTCAAACAAGTCTCTCTTCATATATATGAGTATGAAACATAGAAATTTCCTAGGCTTCTTCAGAGATTCGAGTTAAACATGAAACCGCCATGAAGAAAACTCAAGGTTTATAAAGAAAATATCTGTATGAGGACATATACAGGGTGTCCATAAAGTCCGTTGCCACCCCGTGTATCTTCGAAATGACTGCGAATATGAGCAAACACAAAAACACGTCCTTCATTATTTTGAGATGCTTGAATTTTGAGCTAGAAAAGTTCCACCCCAGACCCCCCAAATTGGGGTACGGTTGGTCACCTTGAAAATTTCAAATGGCAAAGGGGGTCGAGTAATATATCGTTTGAAAGGTCTCGACAAAAGAAATATTTTGCCGAAAGTTTCAAGTCGCTATGTTGACCCCATCCAAAATAGCGGCGGTCACATTTCATGTCCATAAAGTCCGTTGCCAACCCGTGTATCTTTAAAACGACTGGGAATATATATATATATATAAACCGCAAAAACGTGTCCATTATTTTAAGAGGCTAACATTTTTAGCTATAAAAGTTCCACTTCGTGTCCCCTAGGAGGAGTAAACGGAGGTCAGAGTCTACGTGAAAATGTCAAATGACAAAAGTGGTCGAGTGATAGCTAGTGTCAACGGGTTTGACACAAAAAATAATTTGGGGAACCTTAAAATTTCAAATTGTTTGATATTCCAAATGGCAGTAAGATGAAAGTTCTAAAACGAAACTTCTATTCTTCACTCAGACAGCAAGAGGTCTAGAAGTTACTCTTCACATCAAAATCGTATCTAACTGTTGTTGTCATGATTCTTTTCGAAGTTCTGACGTACCCAGAAGTAAGCTGCTATGTTAGTCCCATAGTATTGTAAAGCTAGGAACATTTCGAAACATTTTCTTTTTCTTTCATTTTCTTTATCAGAGTTTTTGCTGATGCATGTAAATTGTCAATGTTGTGAAGAGGTTCCAAATTGCTGACAATGAGTTTTCCAGTGTGTTCCTACGGACATATGCCTTAACCACTAAATAGGGTCTTTCCAGTTACACTTTGCTGATTAAAGTTTCGGAAATACACGAGTTGAAGTTATTTATTTATAGGCTGAACATGTAAAAACTATTTACATTTTCTTATATTCCCAGTCGTTTTGAAGATACACATGGTGACAACGGACTTTATGGACACGAAATGTGACCGACGCTATTTTGGATGGGGTCAACATAGCGACTTGAAACTTTCGGCAAAATATTTCTTTTGTCGAGACCTTTCAAACGATATATTACTCGACCCCCTTTGCCATTTGAAATTTTCAAGGTGACCAACCGTACCCTATTTGGGGGGTCTGGAGTGGAACTTTTCTAGCTCAAAATTCAAGCCCCTCAAAATAATGAAGGACGTGTTTTTGCGTTTGCTCATATTCGCAGTCGTTTCGAAGATACACGAGGTGGCAATGGCCTTTATGGACACCCTGTTTAAACCGAAGTTTTCTCTCCTACTGTTTACTGAATTAACATTTTCCAAATATTCAAATAAGTTTTTTATTCTAATGTTCATTCACAATAAGTATACCCTTCTTCCACTGGATTAGCAGTTTCTTGATTCCTATATTGTAGACAGTAGCGGGACGTGTGTGAAGACCCGCTACTTCAATCGAACTCTTCCACCTCTCCTAGGGGTGTTCGGTATTGAGATTTTCATACCGACTTTCGGTATTGTTTGGATATCGATATACCAAAATATCGAACAATACCGAAATACCGAAAATACCGATAAAACCGAAATACCGATAAAACCGAAATACCGATAAAACCGAACGATATCAATATACCGAATAATATTGAAATACCGAACAATATCAAAATACCGAAAAATAATGATATTGAGCGATGTGGAAGTCTACTCATGGACGTATGTATTTAGGGGGTTGTCCTGGACCCCAACCCGGAAATTCCGGTTAATATGCAACAAATAACATAATTTTAGGCGTAATTAATTTTTTATACTTAGGCTTGTAATTCCTTTTTTCACAAGAACCTTGTGTTACGTAAACATTGAAATTAATACAGAAAAATTGACAACCACCCGGTTAGCAGAAAATGGATGCAATGTCAATCTTTCAACCTTGCCAGTGTAATAGTATAGTATACATGAAAAATAAGCAATGAAATGTTGACGATCTCAATTAAGAAGAAAAAAAATTACATGAGAAAGAAAGAGTTGATTATTCATATTACACAGAATACTATACTCATAATAAACATTAAAACATTTACATTAACGCGCAGACTCATTTCGAAATGAAGAAAGAGCAAGCGTCTTGATAAATTATTGTGCTGTAATCACTAATCAGGTGCTTTGAATTAAATTTTTTAAGAGCCTTAGGGAACTTAGGCTCAGACCAGATGGATGATGATGGATTGGTGGAATGAAGAAAGTGGGAGGAAACGTGAGAATCCCGAGAAAACCCACGCACACGCTGTTTGTTCACCACAAAGCCCAGATGGCACGAGGAGGGTTTGAACCGACGAATCCAAGCGCCAGACGTAAGTGCTAACCATTGAGCCACCGTGGTCCGCTCCAATTACGTACTGTTAGGGCCTTTCTTGATAATGAAAACACAGCTGCTGTAGCTTCAACGACTTCACGTGGAGTTAATTAACAAAGTCAATAACGCAACGGCAGTTTTGAAGATGGGATAAAAGCCAGCAGCAAAATGCTTTTCAGCAAAATTTTGATGTAACTCTAAAACTCTTGAGTAGGGATGGCCAGATCCGGATCTTTTTGGATTCGGATATCCGATACTCGGATCTCTGGGATTTCGGATATCCAGTCCAATGGATTCGTCCGATTTGGGTCGCAGATTCAAAGACCCAGAATTCGGATTTCGTTATTATGATGCATCTGAAACTGCGATGCCGGGATGCTAAATTATGAAAGGCCCTTACCAATACCTTTCCCATCCTATGCCTACCTCATCCTGGCCTGAGCCAAAGAAAGAAAAAAGGAGAGAGAGAAAATTAAATGTTTGAATTTTATTTATGGACTTTAGGCATCTAAGGCTCAGGCCGGGATAGGGGAGAGGAAAGATTCGGGAAGGTGTCGGCCATTGCCTATGTTGAAGGTGCCACCCCGGCATTTGCCTGGTGTGACTGAGGAAAAACCCTGGAATAACATCAGTCAGGGATCGAACTCACGACCTCCCGAATTCTACGCCAACGTTCTACTACTGAGCTACGGCAGCTCGGTGAGAGAGAGCTGTCTCTCTTTCCTCTTCCTTTTTCTTCCTTCTCTTCCAGAGAGAGAAGGGGAGAGATGGAGAGAGAGAAGAGAGGGGGAGATAGAATGTAGAGTGAGAGAGAGATGCAGTCTCCTCCATTCTCCGGTCGTCGCGTCCTGTTACGACCCTATCTTTCTCAAAACCTTATTTTCAAACACACGCAATTTATATTAAACTGCCAGGGTTGTACTTCAACTTTCTCAACCGTGAAGTATTACCCGCAGAATAACCGTCTTGCCTTTTTTTTATTATTACTGTTTTGAGGTTTCTTGATATTAGTCGCGATGTTAGGAGTTTCTCGACTGAATAGAAACATGCCTTGCCCGATGCTAAGCGACTTTTTTTATTTCTTCCGTGACCTCGCTCCTGGTTGCTACATATGCTCCCAAGTATTTAAATTTGTTTACGTTCCTCTATGATCTCTTTCTTAATTATTATGTCTCTATTTTCTTCATCCTCTGTGTTTTGGTTTGTTATCATGTATTTTGTTTTCTCTTCGTTCACATGTAGACCCATGAGTGGCGATTAGCGAGGGCGAGGGGAGGCAGTTACATGCCCCCCCCCCCACACACACTTTTTCCGACCATTCTACTAGTAAAAACAGAATACAGAAATTGCGCATTGAAAAGCGTAAAAGGAAAAGGGGGAATTGCTCCCTGATTCTCAAGTAATTTGTCATCCACTGACAATACTAGCAAAAAAATTAAACTTATTAAAAGTTCATGTCATTTTTTTTAAATCGGTTATTATCAGATGTTACGAAATTAATCGTTTCACTCTTGTTCAATTCCAGTAATTGCATAATTCTACAAGTTGAGAACTATCACAAAGAAAAGTTCACATGTGAGAAAGTTGACATTTGCTACTGACCAATTGTTGAATCTGAATTATTTATGGCCTTTAGGCATGTTTGGCTTAGTCCGGGATAGGGTAGGGAAAAGGCTGTGGCGAAGAGTCGACCAGGACCTAATTGAAAGGAACCATTCCAAGCATTCGCCTGTGTGATTGAGGAAAAATCATGCTTGTGTCTGGTGTGTGAAGCGTACTAATCTGAGCATTCACATTCTATTTCAATATAGATTTTGAAAAACAAACTATTGGTTAATAAAAATGCATAAAGAAAAATAGGTCAATAGAACGACCGGGAATCAAAGCAGGGTTCTCCAGTTGCACGTTGCATGCCAGGGGATATCTGCCATTGAACTGTCGCCGCAACAACCGTTTTCCTTACATATTGGACATTCCTTTGACCTGGAATAGCAGAAGTATTAGTTTTATAACGCGAAAAACTTCTTACTGCATCAAACGATGTATCCACCACAAATTTGAACTTCGATAAACTTGGTTTTAAAAATGCAACGGCGAGGATTTATTTCTATATATTAAAATTACATAGGAATTTAAAAAAATCCCTTTCGGTAGGCCTACAGGCTGAGGTAGATTTCGAAGTTTATCTGGGAGCCGGGGCTCGCCCCCCAACTTCAGTGCTTTTGAGAGGATGCGAGTCCTTCATCTTAACCAAAATCTCCCTGCAGCACTACACCACCACTGAGTACATCTTCACCCTCCCACGGTTGGCTGCGCCCCCAAAGGGAAGATTTGCCCCATTTATTGTAATCTACTCTTGGTCATACACCTTCATTGAAAATTTCGTTTCTCTACCTTCAATGATTTGGAAATTGGGTTTTTGGGGCGGACATTTTGGATCCAAGTTGACGACTTTTTGAAAGTTTTCTTATTTTGTCGTGACCTACTTGTGATAGTACAACTTCAAGTAAAATTTCATTTATCCAGCTCAAACGGTGTGCAAAATGGGATTTTGGGCGGTCATTTTGGATCCAAGATGGCGACTTTTCCCAAATGTTGTGATATTTCCCTAAGCTACTCGTCATAATGCACCTTTATGCCAAATTTCGTATCTCTAGCTCAAACGGTGTGGAAAATGGATTTTTAGGTCCGCCATTTTGGATCCAAGATGGCGTCTTCAAACTCATTAGGTAACATTTTCATAATCAAAAAGTGATGATGTACCTTTATGCCAAATTTGATTTCAATAGCCCCAGCGGTTTAGGCTGTGTATTCTATACAACAATGGGTTCGGCGGCCATTTTGGATCCAAGATGGCCACCGATTTTGCTCATTAACGAACTTAACCGAGCTATTAAGCCTAGAAACAACATATAAAAATTTGGTTCAAATATCTTCAAAATTATGGCCGCTAGCGTGTTAATATATATATATATATATATAAATATACACTTTCATATCGTACCGATCTCAATAGGTATATTTTCTTCGAAATCTACCTAAAAATGTATGCTGAAGTTTAAACGTAGAAAATACAACAAATTGCGGAAAATATTAAATTCAGTCAGTATTACTTTAAAATTAATATATTTACTTAAAATCATTACACACGAAATTAATTTGTTAAACAATTGGTAAAATATGTATGCGGGGAGGAAATGCACTAAAATGTGTATTTAAGTGTAAAAATGTGCCAAAATACGTAAAAAAAATATCAGGTTGTGTAGACCTATCTCATCCCAATATTCTACTAAGACATCGGTGTTACTTTGTTTTAGTGTTTCTATTTCTACATTTAATAAATTAGTTCGTTTTCTTCGAACAATATTTGTATATGTTCTAGCTGCTAAAGAGATGAATACAATGCGATGCGCATTATATGATATGGTGAAGTGTAGACACACAAAAATAACGTACGTAGATTCTATTATTCTAGAAGAATACTATATTGACAACTTATCAACACTTGTTTTAAGAATGGTACTTTTGTCAAACAAATATTTCTTACTGTGAACTGAAAATGTTATGATGGACACGACAAAAGATGATGAAAATGTTGTAAAAACAATTTCGAAATGGGCATCCCTCAACTCAGTGTTTTATTGTAACTTCAGGGAAACTGAAGGAACAAAAACTTTGTTTGACCCCTTTCTTAAAAGAATATACCGGGGAAGTATTCCCATCCTGAGCTATGACGTGGGCAAGTCCTTATGACGCAATATTACAACCAAATATTTCGATTTAAAAAAAAATCCCTCAAATTGATACTTTTTATATTTAATTGGCCAACTGCTACTTCATCTGACCTCTCTCTTTGATGGATACTTTCTTTTAAGTTTTTTTCTCTCTCAAAGGAAGCAGCAGAAAATCTCTCCAAGAAGACTATTTCAACAGGAGCCGAGAATGTTGAAAGATAACGCAGGAGCATAAATCTATTTCGATGTTGGTTGGCCTGAAAAGCGATCAATGCCCCGTCAGCTTATTTACTCCTCCCCCCTGTGTCTTCTTCAGTTACCCCAACTCCTATTTCATCTTATGTTCGTCCACTGTGAATACGCCCTGGTCTCTCTACTGCCCTCTTTCTCTCACACACACTGTAATTTTGTGCCGAGTCGCTATGGATACGATATCCGGAAGTTAGGTCGAGTGGGAATTGTTACTGTGTTGAGCTCAAAAGGATGAAGAAAATACGATAAACAAAATTTTGCAACCTCATCTTCTAAACAAACTCTCCAACTCTGAAAATTAAAATAATCCTCTCTGGCCGTAAAAGCTCCTTTCACTCTTTGATACCAAAATTACTGTTTCAAGAAATACCGTCAGCTTTCATTTTACTGTAATCTTAGAAGAAAACTGTCAATGAAGTCATTTCAAAACCTACCTAGAAATTTCGCTAGGAAAAATACGTCCTATAGAAAGGTCGTTTACAAAAAATTAGCTACACATTTCAAATACCAGGTTCCGAGATAGGGTGCGAAGTGTACAAGTGTATTTTCTATCATTTAATCAGGAGAAGTCACTTCTTCTTCACTTTCGTCCTGGATTGAAATACTGGTGCATTGTAGTTTCCCCTCCCACACCGCAGCATTCCATCACTACACTCCTCGGCAGGGAAGTATTTATGGTGGAGTCCGCCATCCATCCGCCCCTAAATTCAGATTATTTTGGTAAAATTAATATAATTTTAGGCAAAATTATATGGACTTCACGTAAATTTCACACCCAGACAGACCTCGTTACGTGTAGGTACATGTCTGCTCCTTGCTGAGGGCAGATTCCTGATATCTAAGACGGTAGCATGCTTGTTTCCTTTACGCGCGACCACAGACTCAAGTTCCGTGGGAGTATATTGAACGGAGTGGTTCCGACTTCCGAGCCCTCTTTACCAGCAATTGTAGTTTGTGCCCTTACAAGAAACCGTCAATAAGCTCGTATCGATACCTACGTTGAAATTCCGCTGCCAGAATCTACGTTCTACAGACAACCCGTTCTTTTCAATTGCAAGGTACCGAGATGGAAGTTGCAATTTTGCGTGGAGAAGCAGCTATCCAACACCAGTTCGACAATACTGATTGAATTGTAAATAACGTCCTAAACAAACTGGTGAGGAGTTCGGCGTGACCTACAACTTTAGACAAAGTTTGGCTTCGAATAATTAATTTCAATAGACCCCATGAAATGGAAACACATGAAGAACGCGCAGAGAAAGTGGACGTTCTTACCTTTTGGTATATATCTTCAACGAGCAGCAGACACGTATCTAGAAGTTGGTTTTGAGGTGTCCGAGGTCTGTCTAGGTGTGAATTTTAAGTAAAATGCACGAAATTTTGCCTTAAATTTACACTAATTATACAAATAATAATAATAATTTCGGGGTTCAGACCCCCTTAAATATATCCCTGGCGAAGAGTGTAATGGTGGAGTACTGTGGTGTGGGAGGAGACGCTATAATTTCTGTGTTTCATTCCAGGACGAAAGTGAAACAGAAGTGACTTCTGTTGATTAAATGATAAAAAATTCACTTTTTGTACACTTCGCACAAATATTCCAGCCATTATCTCGAGACTCAACAGTTGAAATGGGCAGCTAATTTTTTGTATATGACCTTTTCATATGACGTATATTCTCTTAGCGAAATTTCAAGGTAGGTTTCGATATCATCTCACTGACGATTTTCTTCCACGTCTTTTCAAACTAACTTCCTCTATGTTTACTTGCGTATTACCATACATTTTTTTTTTCGATATTTATTACTTCTTAGAGTTTTCCGTTTTATTTACGTACTGAAAACCTCCTGGAACAAAAAGCACACAATACTTCACTCAAAATGAACTTTATATGAAGGCATGTGAATTTATGTGAACGTACTGAAAAAAATGTGAGTGTTTTGTGTGCTCAATGTGTTGTTTTATTGGCTTCTTACGCATAGTGAATATTTTGAACACATTAAGTTCATATATATACTATAGTTTACGTTATCCTGAATTCATTTCAGATCACTTTTAGTAAATTTCCCACTACTAAATGAACTGTATGTGCATAAATTGCGTACCGGTACACCAGAAGTTCATAGTTATACACTAAAATATAAAAACGTGGCAAAACTGGAGCATATTGTGAACTATTATCGGGACATATGCTGCACTTTAAGTGTAGTTTGATTTTCAGTGCAGTACAACTTTGGTACAAAAATAGTCTGCGGGCTAGAAAAAAATAAATCCTGAAATTCTCTAAATAAATGGCAAGTCAAAATGAGCATCTTCAAGACGACTTTCCATATAATCAAGGAAGATATTAGTAATCACTGCCATACAACAAAGCAATCTCTCTCATTGGTAATAAAAAAAAGTTCGTTGAACTACGTAATTCATACTCCTGATAGTTATGCAAGCCTGCATTTAAATTTATTTTCGGCATATGCAATCTGAGATATCGATTTGGAGTAAATGAATTATTGTTACCTACTGGAAAGTGTCCCATTCATGGTTATTTCGATACACTTTTACTTCAGAGAATTTCTGGGAGTCCCCTACTTCCTTTGCGAATTCCCTTGTGCAATTTTAGAAAACGCATTTTTTGATACTACAGGTTTTAAATCTTTGACCATAGCATGCCACATCAGTTCGGGGATACGGCGTTGGACCAACACTTCGTACGACCAACAGCCTCTCAAGCAGCAAGAACCAGCGTACGACCAACACCCCAGGGCAAAAACCTGTGTTGGTCGAACGCCGTGTTGGTCCAACGCCGGTTCTATGAAATGTTGGTTTATTGCCGGTGTTGGTCCAACGCCGTGTTGGTTCTACGCAGGTGCCCAAAAAAATAATTTAAGATGATATTTTTATTATGTTTTTAGGTTTTATATATCTAGGGCGTTGTCAATTTTATTGTTGGTCCAACGCCGTGTTGGTTCTACGCATGTAACCCATCAGTTCTACTGTCAGTTGTGTTGGAAATGTGGTCTACAAACAACTGTTAAAAACAGTTTAGAACTGGGAGTTATTAGTCTCAACTCAACTGTAAACTTGTACTTCCGGGAGTACTGTACTTCCTGAATTCAGAATTGACGTATCAGTATATAATGAGGAGCTAATTTTCAAAAAGGTACATATCCAGTGATGCAAATTTTACCCTAGGCGTAAAAGAAAATAGTTCTCTAGAAGGGCTAGCATTATATTCGTGCGAATAATCTAAAATAGTACACAGTGCTAGAAATGAGGGGGAACGCAAAGGATCACCGTTCCCCCACTAAACTCAAAGGTGTGTCTACCTAGTGTGTCCCAAACTTGTACGAAAAATTCCAGTATTTAGTAATGATGTATGAAAATAACCTAGCACTGATGTAAAACGGTAATGTTGGTTGAACTTACAACACCATTGTTTTCCTTTGTTTCTTGCAGAGTGAAGATGGAATGGGAAAAGAAAGAGGATCGTATCGCAGTTCTGGCCTTACACAAGTGCGGAAACCCTCCGACGACTATCTTTAAGTTATTACGGAAACTGAACATTACACATCGCACCATACAGCGATATAATGAAACATCGTCTATCGAGGATAAGCCTCACACTGATAGACCTCGCTCGGTTAGGACACCAGCTGTAGTTAAGGCAGTGAAGGCGCGAATCGCCCGAAATAGGATCCATAAGCAGAAACTCATGGCTCTGCAAATGAACATATCGCTATCATCAAGGAAAGGGCGATCAATGAAGACCTAGGACTGCATGCCTATCGCAGAAGGACAGGTCATCGGTTAAATCAGCGCTTGATGAGAATGCGACGTGACAGTTCAAAGTTGCTCCTGCAGCAGTACGCGAATAACAAGCATCGACAAATCTTGTTTACATATGAGAAACTTTTCCCTGTTGAAGAACATCTCAACCACCAGAATGATAGAGTGTAAGGCGAAATCGACTCAGGAGTGGTTTCTTCGCAACAACATTGCGTTCATCACCACCGAAGAATGGCCGTCGTCCAGTCCAGATTTAAATCCCCTTGATTACAAGGTCTGGTCCTATTTGGAGGAGAAGGTGTGTTCTCAACCTCACATAACTTTGGGCCGCTTGTAAACTGCTATAGTAAAAGCAGTGGCTAACATAGACATGAATGTGGTGCGTGCTGCCATTGATGATTGGCCAAGTCGTTTACGAGCCTGTGTCCAGGCAAGAGGAAACTATTTTGAATAAATGTTGTTCCCAATTGATTGTCAATTATGGTTGTTTTATTTCGCAAAACATTTTCATTTTCCTCCGCGTATTTTACTTGTTATAGTCTTTTGCAATTGGGACAGAACTTATGACCCGACTAGTAGAGGGAATGTGGGGAATCACAAGCTCCAAGAGTCAATATACCAAAAACACTGTTTACGTCAAGAGGTGACTAAATGGAACCACTTGTTGAATTTGTTAATTTGTCACCACCTTCTTTCCCCTCTTTTCCCTTCAATCTTGCTCTTTAAAACTCTTTAGACAGTCTCTTCTTAGGATGTGATCAATCGAACTTATACTACTTTTTCCCATGGTTGTCACAAGGCTCCTCGTCCATCTTCCCCAATCTTTCCTCATTGCCTACACTTTTCGTTCAATTCATCTCCATTCTTCTCTACAGCCACAATCTGAATCTTTCTACGATTTTTTCTTTCCTCCTTTCTCCTTCTGCTTATTGTCCACGTCTCTCAATCAATCCAGACCAAACTCCACTTAAAACAATTTAGAAACCTTTCCTCAGATCTGGAATCTCCTTGCTATAGTGATTCCTCACTTTCTTGAAAGTTGCTTTCCCAATAACAAGCGTAAAGGTAAGATTAGTAATTCGGAAATAATAAAATAAATAACCTTGAAGTTCACCATGTAAATTAATTGTTATTGTTAATGTTTTGTCTTACAGTGATTTTTCGTCCTATCAACAATGTTCTTCAAGACAATGAAAAGCTGTTACTAAGAAACATTCGGAATGTTCGGAACAGCGGTTCCGAACGGACGTTTTGAATTGTCAGTGAGACTTATTTTCCCAGCTCTCTTGATGCCCTATCCCTCAGGGCACCAGGAGAGACCATGGGTACTCTCCACGACAATTCAAGACGTTTTTCCTACAGGTGCAGCCGGCTGCACCTAAGAAGGTTGATGATATTCCACTGGAGGTAATAGCGGGAAGATGATCATCGCCTTTGGAATAAAACCCGCTAAAAGACATCTCCAAAGGGTGAGATATCTTATTCCAGTGTAAAGTAGACCTTGGGCGGTGAGGGCCTATTGCTCAACAGTATTTTATGGTCTCATTCTGTGCAAGATCAAGTATTGAATGGATCTTAACAAGGCATCTTTCTAGGCCCGACAAAATCCCGTAAGATGACTTTGAAAATCACTAACTTTGTGATTTATAGTTTCTTAGATCTTTTTATAGAGAAAATTATTAATGATTTTTATACAATTTTTGCTTTCAGTCAACTTAAAAAGCAAGGGACATATATGTCTCTGGTAACTCCAAAACTAATTGCTATAGTGTTCTACTGAAACTGTGTTGAAGAGAGCTCTACATCTCTACACTGCGATCACCTTTTTTACCTTTGCGTGGGATTTATGTAACTTGCTACTGTTAACAAGTTACATCCAGCTTCTTCTTCCTCTTCCTCCTTCCATTTCAACTACATTCAATTGCATCCTTCAGTATACCATCTCTGTAAAACCTACGTCACAATCAGTTTGCTTTTCTCTCTCTTATTGTTTCCAGTATTGTTCGTCTCTTTCCTACTGTTTTTAGTACTTTTCGTTACGTATCTTCTCCATCTTGCGGATTCTTTTTACTTCCCTCCATATTCGCCTTTAGAAGTCTTCCAATTTTCTTTCTTCACTTTTCATGCAGTCCACTTTTCGTCTCAGAGTATCTTCCACTCCAATATATCAAGCTACCCAAGTATTAAAATGATTCTGCCGGTTTTCATTTCTTTGTCATCAGCACAATATTCACTATTTCTTCTTCCTCACTTTAATCACCTTAGTTTTTCTTACATCATCCTTAATTCCCATCAGTTCTTAGTATCTATTTCATCATCTGCAATTCTGTCCCTGACTCTGCTGATATTGCCTGATCATCTGCGTACTTCGTGGTCCTCATTCGATCCCCACCTACTATCACTGCATTTCCTTTCCACACAGTTCTTTGTCTACCAACTTATCAACATACACATTAAAAATACATGAAACATTCTTGTCGTTTTCTTTCGAAGTTCAACTCTTGTTTCCTCCAGTGCTTTGCCTATAATCTCCGTTGATGATTCTTGAACCAGGTGTTAGCTTCCCACAGATCTAATGCAGCACAAAAATTAATTACCCAACAATTCAGGCTCCCGATGCGAGATAGTGTGCTGCGGGTTTTAGTAAGGAAAACACTCCCACCCGGAAAGTTTGTGTTCTCTTTCGCTACACTTTCCTGGTCAGCCTCCCACTATTTCTCCTTATCTTCCTCTTTCCATACCCCTGTTCCAGTCCCCCGTTATCACCATTCTTACTGAATCCTTACCATTCTCCTGCTAAACTTGTTCAATCTGTTTATATATTATCTCCACCTTCACCTCGTCTGCTTCTGAGGTACGCAAATACATTTGAATAACAGGGTATCCACTGGATAGCTCAATAACTTCATTACCAGCATTCTTGCAGGTTTTTCTTTCTCACATTTATCCCATTTTTATGGACATTTTTTCTATACGGCAGTCCGATATCTGCTTCCTTCTTCCTTAAACCATACTAAAATCTCCTGATTCCAATTCTCCTTCTTTTCATTGTACTTTGTATTAAACCTATCACCTTCATGTAATATCATTCATTCATTATTATATTTTATCATTCCTCTTTTTCACATTTTCTAGTTTACTTTGCTTATTCCTTTCTTGTTCTCACATTCAAAATTCCAAGTCTCGGTTACGCAGTGCTGGAAATGGGGGGGGGGGGAGAAGTAGAGGATCGTCGTCCCCCTGTAAACTCAAAGATGTGTCTAAGGGGAACGTGGGGTATCACAAACTCCGAGTCAATATAGAAAAAAACACTGGTTACGCTTCCAAAAGGCGGCTAAATGATAATTTGCAACCACCTGTTCAAATTCTTTGAAAGCTTAAAGCATCTATAGAACACCGCAATGGTCTAGCCCCTAGCCTTTCCTTAATTTAAATCGGAATCATATGTAAGATGTGGCTACAACAGAGTTATAGTAGTGCAATTATTGGATAATTGAATAAACCGGGGCAGCTTAACTCCGCCCTAGAAATATCTTGTTCCTCTCCGAGAATCTCGGGAACTACGGGAAAGTTAGAGAATAAAAGATGGACTCTGATATCAGGAAATTCAGAGACCAGTCCACCACCAAACACAATCATGTAACCTTAAACGATTCCTTCCAGCCTCTGCGCTGGAATCGCCTTCCTTCTCTCTCTCTCTCTCTCTCTCTCTCTCTCTCTCTCTCCAACACTCAAGCGAGTCCTTCTGCCTGTTTGCGCTGAAATCGCCTTCCTGAAACGAAGTCAATCCTACCTACAGAAAACTAAAATCCTTAAACAACTTTAATAACCCAAGTAAACCTGGTACCTGTGTCTGGACTGTCCGAAGTTTACTGTAAGTCGGTTGCTGGGCTCGAACACTCACCATCCACCAATAGCTGTAGAGCGTAGAGGTGCAGCTCCGCCACCATCACCACCGTCGAAGCTTGCCTGCAGTTCCGAGTCGCTGTCATGGAAGCGATGGTGACTTTTCGTCCGGCCGAATCTTTGCCTTTCCTCAATCCCAAACTTCACAATATTTGTCTAGGAATATACACTCATAAGGCATAATTCTTGACCTATAACACCTTGAACTGCTAGATTCTTTCATTCAAAGATAGAAACTGTTTCTAAAGCCCAAACATCTTATTTTCAGCTCACAAACTCAAAATTTATAGAATCTCTATAAGCAAATAAAGAATGTACTTTAATCTAAGAAAAGGAACTTCTGATTTCAGACCAGAACTAATTGATTGCGTAGCTATCAACCTCTTGACCGTCATAAGTTCCCACGTACCTCCTCAATGACTATAAAACGTCTCCTAAAATTCTCTTATTCCAAGGAAACAGTCAAATTTCTTGGAATCTCTCTATTTTGTTTGACGCTCTCTTTAAGAAAAAGAAGAAAGAAAAACGCCTCCGCTCGACCACGCGCCACATCACATTTATTGAGGCGTGCATTTCAAAGTGCGGATGCCCCTCATACTTACACTGTCAATTAAACCTTCATGTTCATCCTCCAAGCAACTCTACACAACTTTTGGTACTAAATTTCTGAACTAGGTCGAGTTCAATTTCCTTTCAACTGCTTTTACTGTTTCGCAAATCAATTAAGGCATGAATATTGGAAAGGTTATAAGTGCCAAAACTTTGAATTTTCTTTCCTTTTCATTCTTTCTCTCTCTCTCTCTCTCTCTCTTTGTGTTGTGTGCGTATATATATATATATATATATATATATATATATATATATATACACGAAAATTTCATTTAACTTTCTATAGAAACCAAACTGAACCCTATCTATTTAACGAGCTGGACATATGAATTTGAATTTCTTAATGAGGTTGAGAAATGATGTGATAGTTAAATAATGTTTAGAAAGAGAGAGAAATCGGGGTGTATGACCGGTACTATCCCTACTGAAACATCACACTACAGTCACCATCTTTGAGTTGCATTTTGAATTTTACTTTTAAGGCAATTTTGTCTCAAGCCGAATGCTCAAAATATTAAGTTTGGAGTCCCGTAGGGAAGTATACTTGGCCCTTTTCTTTTCCTAGTCTATATAAATGACCTGCCGTTATGTAATCAAGAATCAAAATTCATACTGTATGCCGATGACACTAATTTATTAATAAGAGCTCGAAACACCAATTTGCTAAAAGTAAAGTGTGATAATCAAATGAAAAACTTAGAAAAATGGCTAGACGAAAATAACCTAACATTGAATGCAACAAAAACTAACGCTATTGGTTTCTCAACCAGAAGCAATTTGCAAACAAATATATTTTATTCTATACTTAATGACACTGACAGAAATATTGTTAAGTTCTGTAAAATTTCTTGGTTTGCATATTGACAGTTTATTAAATTTCGCTAACCATATTGATAATCTGAAAATTAAATTAAATAAAACATGCTTTGCATTAAAAATGCTGCCACAATCGGTAAGCTTTGAAACTGTTCGTCTAACATAGATAACAAATTTTGATTCTCTCCTACGGTATGGAATTATGGCATGGGGTAACCAAAGCAAAAGTAAAGATGTTTTCAAAATTCAAAGAAGAGCACTGCGAATAATGACACAATTACCACAAAGGCATTCATGGAGGGAGGTTTATAAAGAGTTAGAAATTTTGACGTTACCTTTACTATTAATATATGAAAGCGTAATACATATTTTTTTTCAAAATATTACTGTTCTAATCAAGTACACAGATATCCATGAACATAATACGCGAAACAAATTGAAAATATGTGTTAATAGAAATAGGCTAAACATTTCAAAAAAATAGCCCGGTCAATCTAGCCATTAAAGCTATACAATAAGTTTCCCTTACAGATAAGAAATGTAATAAAAATCGAAGAGTTTAAAAAAGCAGTGAAAAGAATGCTCATAAAATACTCTTTCTACTCAATTGATGAATACTTGGAAAGTGATATCAACAAGTAATGTGTAAATGAGAGGTTATGTATTTTACACTATTGTATATAATTGGATGTGTACTTTTATTTGTTCTTTTTACGGTTGCCATTATATAATTATAACCGTGTTTAGGACTTAATATGTATTACAAAATTTTCTATGTATAGCTCTACAGTATATGGAGCTTTTAAATAATTATATACTTTGTGATTTCTGTAAATATCAATGTATCTTCTGACGTGTCTTATATCATAATTGTACTCATTTGTACACAATATGATTATAAGACAAAGAAATAAAGTAAAGTAAATGGATGATGGTGGAATGAAGAAAGTAGGAGAAAACGGGAGAACCCAGAGAAAACCCACGCACGCGGTGTTTGCCCACATGACACAAGCCGGGATCGATTCGAAGACCCCCAAGCACCAGAGATGAGCGCTCTACGATTGAAACACCGCCACCTTCTACACTGTAAAAAATAGAACACTTTTTTTACACTTTTTTGAACACCTTTGAGCACTTTCTGGAAACGACTTTAGCTCACTTTCGAACACTTTAATAGTGTCCAAACGTGAACCAAAGTGCTATGAAAGCGTCTCAAAGGTGTTCAAAAGTGTGAAAAACTGTCCAAATGTGTTCCCTTAATAGTGCTACAAAACTGCTCAAAAGTGCATAAAAAGTGCCCTTATTTTAATGTGTTCTAAAAGTGCATTTTGGAAACGACTTTTGCCTACTTTCAGGACACTTTATTTACTTTCAAGCACTTTTGGAACATTTTAAAAGCACTTTCTCGACAGTTTCATACATAATATTAGGTGTCATTCAGATATTACGTCAGCGTATTTTTGGTCAATTTAGACCCCTTCCCCCTTAGTAAGCAACATTAACTGGATGTCCTATCCCTAATACTTAGACGCCCAGCAAAAGTAAACAAAGCTTGAACAACCTCGCCCCAGAATGCTTATGTAATACTTGAACGACTCCTGACAAAAAATGCATATGCTTCAAATACATATTTAACTTTGGCGCGTATTATCAAAATTTATCTTTGTTTTACTATAAATAACGAATTTTGATACTACTTAGTAGTTGTATTTGAAGCATATACATATTTTTGTGTCAGAAGTCGTTCAAATAATACTTCTGCTTTCTATGGCGAGATTCAAACTCTACTTATTTTGGGTGGGCTTCTATGCATTAGAGATAGGGCATCTACTTAATGTTGCTTACTAAGAGAGAGGGATCCAAATTCACCAAAAATGCGCTGACATAAAATCTGAACGACACCTAAAATATTTAGCTGCGGCGCATATCAAAATTTATTATATCCACTTTATTACTAAAAGCTTGCTTAGCAAAAAATTTAAATATTTTTTATCTATGGCTAAAATGTTGCGAATTGAAACCCCATTTATCCGTGTTAAAACGGCTTCGAATTCACCTATTATGATTTTAGCAAATGTTTCCACTGTTGATATAACGGATTTTTTATACTATACGCCGCAACTTTAACTTCAACCGGGAATCTTACGCAGGTAGTAAGTCGATATAGTTGGTAAAAAAATGTATTAAAAAACAACACTGGGTACAAGAAAAACAGGCTGTAGTATAGTTTTTGACCTGCAATTTGCGTGCCTTAGTTGGCCTGGGCTGGACATTCCGACTGACTCCTTTCCGAATATTTGTCAGAGACGAATGTCTGGATGGTATCTTCCTTCGAGGATTGTCATATGCTGCTAGTCTACAAATAAAACATAAGAACACATGCAAAAAGAAATAATCATCCACATCAATAAAAATATATTTTGATTTTCCTAAACTCAGAAAATTTTATTTCTATAATAGTTTAATAGTAAATTGCAATACTCATTTAGTAAAAAATTTAGTAAAAAAAAAACTAGTAATGATTTTTTTTGTAAAAAACATTAAACTTTTCTTTTAAAGTAAAAGAAAAAGAACTTAACAGTCAGAAATGAAAATTGTTCACATTAAACACATGTAACTGTTTGTGTAAGTTTTCAACTTAATCCTTTAAACACATGGAAACATCAATATGTACTTTTCTTGGTCCCACAATGAAGGCATAGGTGTGCCGTGTGCTGGATAGGGCTCGGCCCCTGCGAGCCCTTTCTTAAATTGTTTGGAGAATACCTCTGACTGAAGGCCAAGTGGAGTGCCTGTGACCAGGTGCAGCGTTCGTAATTGCCCTCTTCGACGCATCCTGGAACAATAGATAGTATGAATTTACTATAATAATACATGATCCACATGGATATATAAAAGTGACATTTTTTGTGAGGAAATTAACAAATCAAAAAGCAAATATAGCAAATGAGCAGTCGTGTCTCAGTAAATAGATAATTATGATAAAAGGAATTAAATTAGCGGTAACAGCATTCTGGCTTACGCCCGTCCCGATCAGTAGATAGAGCGGTAATTGTCTTCGCATTTAGAAGATTCGAAACCGGTGACCAGCCATCCTGACCGGCCTTTTAGGGTTTGCTCTCAATCACACAAGCAAAATGTCGGGATTGTATCTTCAACAACGGCCCTGGTCGACGCCTTTCCACAGCCTTAGATGCCTGAAGTAAATAATAATAATAAACAATATACAGAACGGCTGTACCTCAGTCGGTAGAGCAATGCCTCAACAATCGGAAGTTTCTGAAATAGTCCCAGTGGCTTCTCATTCTGACTGAGATTTTTCCAGAATTTTACTTTAAGTATGTCAGGCAAATGTCGGGATAGTACTTACTAACTACGCTCTGACTGATATTTTCACACATCCTCTTCTCTACCCTATCCGGGCCTGACCTTGGGAATAAAAAGTATTATAATAATACTAATAATCGGAAGGATATTTCAGCCTGAGCAAAAGTTGACTAAAGGTCTTAAGAACTAAAATCCAGTTCCGGAACAACATTTGATTGGCGAGCACATTTCTGTCTTTGTGGGCCATCCTTTACTTATTTATTCTCATGTTTTCCACGGTTTCCATCAGAATCACCAGACAGATGACCTCTTTGAAACATTCTTAGCCTTTGGAATCCATATCCCAAAAGAATGTTTGGTGAGGATCGCAAGTAGCTCTAATTTCTGACAGACTTAGGACGTAGTTTCCACTTCAGTCCAGGATAGCACATTAAATTAATATCTTACCATACTCAAGTATTTAAATTTCTTTATTACCTTTAGGCAA